>JAANDH010000905.1:62257-116246 GCA_011799765.1 Nymphaea thermarum
AGCACCACGACACAGCACTTGAACCAAGTCCAAATACAAAACCACTTGTACTTTTCCGATCATCAACAGAACCTGCCCAATCACTATCAGTATATCCAATTAAACCAAAGTTAGTCACAGGTTTATAAAAAATTCCATAGTTGAGTGTAGATTGAATGTAACGAAGAATTCTTTTTGCTGCACCAAGATGTTGCACCGAAGAATCTTGCATGAACCTTGATATCAAACTCACTGAAAACATAATGTCAAGTCTGGTATGTGTCAAGTACATCAATGCACCGACCATGCTTCTGAAATATTTTTCATTCACTTTTGCTATTCCATCATCTACATTCAGCTTTTTGTTGGTGTTCATGGGAGTTGCACAACCATTACAATTCATCATTTTAAACTTTTTGAGTATCCAATGCATATTTTCCTTGCGATATAAAGATTCTTTCATCACTTTGTACTACTTGAAGACCAAGAAAGTAATGAAACAATCCCAAATCAGACATTTCGAACTCCCTCATCATACAATTTTTAAATTCTACAATAAGGCTAGAAGAAGTGCCAGTATAGATAATATCATCCACATAAACACTTACAATAAGTAAATGAGTTTCACTCACTTTGACATAAAGAGTTGGCTCACTATCACTTCTTTGAAAACCATTTTGATGAAGAAATTTATCAAGATGACTATACCAAGCACGAGGAGCTTGTTTAAGTCCGTATAATGCCTTTTTAAGTTTATAAACATTGTCTTATTTTCCTTTAATTTTAAATCCAGGTGGTTGATCAACATACACTTCTTCATTCAAATAGCCATTTAGGAAAGCAGACTTGACATCAAATTGAAAAACTTTCCATTTAAATTGAGCAACAATAGAAAGAACGATTCTTACTGTCTCAAATCTTGCAACAGGTGAAAACGTCTCAGTAAAATCAATTCCATATACTTGTACAAAACCTCTAGCAACCAGTCTTGCTTTATATTTTTTCATGTTACCTTTAGCATCATACTTCACTTTATAGACCCATTTTACTCCAATTGGTTTCTTCCCCGACGGCAACTTAGAGAGCTCTCATGTGTCATTCTTTTCTATGGTTTGTATTTCCTCTTTCATAGCATTCATCCAATTTTTGTCTACACATGTTTCATCAAAAGTTGAAGGTTCTATAACAATAAAATCAAATGCACACTTATAAATGTCATTTAAGGATCGTACCTTTCTTGGAGGAGTTTCTTCAGAAATGGATTCAATACCTTCATTGATCATCTCCTTCAAGGCTTTATCTTTCTCCTTTGGTTCTTCGTCAATATGATTTGGATTCACTTCTTCCCCGTCAGCTTGGAGTTTCATGGTTTCATTCTTAACCCAATCCTAGCAAACTTTTTCATCAAATATAGTGTCTCTTCTTATAATCAACTTCTTAGTGATATGATTATAAAGATGATAACCCTTAGTTTCACTACTATAACTAATGAAAATGCATTTTTCACTCTTCTTGTCCAACTTGCTTCTTTCACTAGGATCAATTAATGCATATGCAACACATCCAAAGACTTTTAACATACTTACATTTGGTTTGTGATTCCACCATGCTTCGAATGGAGTTTTGTTTCTGATTGCCTTTGTTGGGGAAATGTTGAGAAGATATACTACCGTATGAATTGCTTCAGCCCAAAATTCACTTGGTAATTGTTTTTCATTTAACATGTTGCGTGCCATTTCCACCACTATCCAATTTTTCCTTTCGGCCTCACCATTTTCTTGTGGGGTCTTCCTTACTGTAAACTGCCTACGAATGCCATGATTTTTACAAAATAAATCAAATTCATTAGACAAAAATTCTCTCCCTCTATCCGTACGCAGTATATTTATTACATTTCCACTTTCTTTTTCTGCAAAAACTTTAAACTCTTTAAATCTAATCATTGCTTCAGATTTGTGATTGAGAAAATATACTCAACTCATTCTAGTGTAATCATCAGTAAATAGCAAAAAATACTTGCTACCATTTAATGAAGAAGTTTTCATTGGACCACATATGTCAGCATGAACTAATTGAAGCGACATTTTAGCTCTCCATGATTTTCTAACTTGAAATGGTAATTTATGTTGTTTACCATAAACACACCCTTCACATACATCATCATGACAATGAATAGATGGCAGTCCATATACCATACCTTTTTGATGTAAGAGTTTCAACCCATTAAAATGAAGATGCCCATATCTCACGTGTCGTAGCTTTGAATCATCAATTTTTGTCATAAAAGCATTTGTCTCAAGAGGAAACATTTTATTTCAAACCATATTTACTTTTGCAAGAATTACACCACTTTTATTTTTAATTTCACAAGCATCATTTTCAAATAAAAGTGTGTACCCTTTTTGAACCAGCTGCCCAACACTAAGCAAATTTTGAGCCAACCCGGGGACATAATACACATCATTAATAAATCTTTTCATACTTATTTCTGATTTGATGATAATTGTTCCTTTACCCTTCATACTTATTATATTATTGTCTCCAAGCCACACATCCAACTTTATAGTCTTGTCAATGTCTTTGAAAAAACTCGTCACCCGTCTTATGATTACTGCAGCCGCTATCTACAAACCAAACTTCACTCTTGCAACGGTTAGCATCTATAGTTGTAAGAAATAAATTCTCATTTTCTTCTACAAAACTAGCTTGTTGTTTTGCCTTTTCAAATCACTTAGCTTCTATATGACCAAACTTCTTGCAAAAGTTACATTTTTTTCCTCTAAAGTACTAAATTTGATTACCTTTTCCTATTGTGTCATGGGTTTTATGGAAATTTCCATGGAATCTTCCACGTCCTCTACCATAACCAGGAGTGACTCCTCTATAGCTTCCTCGTCCTTGACTCCTTCCTTCATTTCTTTGATCATAGCTTCCATTCTTTTCTTTTGAAATATCTATCTTTGTTTGGAAAACTTGCTCTATTCATTTTTCTGCTGACCTGTTCATGCGTTGCTCATGTGCTAAAAGAGACCCCATTAGTTCATCAATAGAATAAATAGACAAATCTTTGGATTCTTCTATTGGAGTGACAACATGATCAAATTTAGAAGGAAGACTTCTTAACACTTTTTCAACCACCTTTTGCTCGGTTATGGCTTCACCAAAACTCTTCATTTGATTTACAATAGTAGAGAGCCTAGAAAAATAATTTTGAACAGACTCACCAGTTTTCATGCAAAATGTTTCAAACTCTCTCCTTATGATTTGGAGCTTAACTGTAGTAATCTTCTTATCTCCATGAAATTTTTGTTTGAGAAATAGTCACGCTTCGCTTGACTTCTCTGCACCAGTAATAGTTGGGAAGACAGTCTCTTATACAGCCTGCTGCAATACTGAGAGTTTGCATTTTCTTATGAGATTCCTTAACATCAATTTTCTCTATTGACTTTCCTGCTGCCTTTGATACTTCAGTTTAAAGGTTGTGGGTTTTGATATTTTGTGGCAATGTCAAGATGAAAGGAGGAGGCCTATTAGGGAGCTTTTAGGTGGACACTACCCGTCGACACCCTCTTGAGGCGATGACACGTGCCTCAAGAAGTTTGTTTTGTATTTGTTTGTATTTGTGAATTGTTTAGGAATCTTATCCCTTGTTTATGTTGCAGGTGCACCGGGCACGTCTCGTCGACCTTGAGCTGAAGGATTCAAAACTTAAGGCATTTCGAAGAATTTGGTGTGCGCGCCACAGGTATAGCGACATGCCAGGCAAATTCCTGCCTGGGCAGATGTGATTGTGTGTTCTTAGGATCATGGGATCCTAAGATTGTAATTTTAATTGGTTGATGGTTTTGTAAATGAATGAATGTATGTTTGTTCATACTTTGCTATATGATGTGAATTGTTTGAAAGGCTATTAGTAATTGTTTTGAAAATCTTACGCATTTGCATGTGCATGCTAGAATTGATATCTGTTTAGGACAGATGAGGTGGGGTATCGAGTCGAGTGTCTCCTCGACCCCAATTATGCATTAGAAAGCATCATAGAATGATAACTGCATAGGACAGCCACGAGCCTGTCGCAGATCGAGACTACTCTCTGTGGTCTGGCTAAGTTTTTGAAAATATGATTGATATGATGAATGACGTGAATGTTTTGTTCTATTGCATCTACATTGCTGTAAGCAATTATGTAAATGCTTGAATTGAAGGGTAGTTGTACCCGCATTGTATGACGGCTAGCAATGACTGTTAATGATTTGTGTAGACCTCGTGTGGAGGCAATTGGGGGGGTGTGTGGGTGCACTCGTGAAGTGCACCAACCTCATGAGCTAGCCAGTCAGTTGTGAATGTGTTAATCTAATGATAAGAATGAATGAATAAGAGATGAGAGGCCAGTGGGATGTGGCTATGTGTTTGGGAGACGTTCCCTCTTTGTTTTGCCACTGGTCTCGCCTGTCGGAGCACAGACGATGCAAGGCCCTAGGGTACTGTTGTGTGTTGTGCTTGGAGCGAGGGCTCCCGCCTTCCCAACCTGGGTGTCCTAAGGAAGGTTGAGTATCTCACCTTGGACTTCAAACAGCCAAGGATGAGTGCTCTACCGCTGCAGCGGATGAAATGGATCCATACTGTTATGGGCCACTACAAGGATTGTCTCTCGGCTGTAGGTCGCCCGCGGTGTGCATGTGCATGTGTTTGCACCCACAGGAACTGTCAATACACTGAAGTTAATGAAAATGTATTGAATATGATTGATAATATGTGTTTGAAGTGTATGTGATTGTTGTGCTTAAAAATACAAGTGAAATGTTTAAGCATGCTTACATGTGATTGGAAAAGTTAGTGACTGTGGCCATTGAGTGGCCTTTACGTGTCGTGCCCTGTTATGACATGAGAGTAGATGATCTTGATATTTGTTCTTATTTGAGCCTTACCTGAGAGGGTTTGGTATTTTCCTGGCTTGTTGTCATACTACGAAGGCTAAACCTTCAGTTGTTTTCTTTTTCAGGTTTTGGCGGACCCAGGGCAGCAGGTTGAGCAGATGGCTTCACTCACGTCCTACTGGGGAGGTTTTGGGTTTTGTTTGTATAGTGCCGGCGCGTGTTATTTTGGTTTTACTGATGTCTTGTTTTTGTAGGCATCAATTGTACAGTTTGAGGCATTTTTATTACACATAAATACGATTTTGTATGAACTGAAATGATTACATAAATGAAAGTTCGCCCCATTGTTTTGAATGGCATTGGCTCATGTCTTTTGAACCGTTGTGTAGTCACACCTCGATGTTTGATGTTTAGAAAAAAAAATAGTTGAGTGCCAAAAGGTCATTAAAACCTCAATCCCAAAACCACATCTAAATACGTATATTTTTCCCCAATTAACTTCATGCCTCACTCGTCCACAAAAGCGTGCACTAAGAGCTCCCTAAGACGATTCTAAATCTTTTCTACAATCACCCAATCTCTACCATGCTTCCCTACTACTTTGAAAATCAACTCATCATGCTTAAATAATCATTATAGGTACGAATCAACGTTTACCAACATACTTCTAAGTTTTCCCCAAAAAACAAGATCACTAACATGCTTTTCAAAATCATCAATTCTAAGCTCTAACATGCTCAAAAAATAATTATACATGCTCTAGAGGGTAATATTCATCAATTTAAGCTTAATTAGACCTTGCTCACCCCAAAACAACCGTCCAAGCTGCTGTAATCCTCCCGACAGCCACTTCAAGCCTTCGATCGATCTTCAAACAGCCAAAAATCACTGTTGTCAACACTTCTCAAGTCTCCTACTCGCTGTTATGAGGGGAAAGACAAGTCCCCAAGCTAGAACCCTAACAAACCAAGCTGAAAACAGTGAGGGAATGCTCAATTGGGGAAAAAGGGGACAACAATTTGGCAAAATGGGGGAAAAAGCTCGCTTAGGGCACGTGAGGCAAGGAAAAAGAACAGAGAGAGGGAGGTTCAGACAGAAAAAGGGGAACACGGCAAGGAGTAAATTCGTGAGAGAAGAGAGAGAGAACAGGTGGGGGAGTGAGTGCGAGTGAAGAGAGGGTCGAGCGGGAGAGAAGCTAGCGGAAGGAGAAAGAGAGTGGCGAGAGAGAAGAAGAAGAGGGGACGTGCGGCAGACGACAAAAACAAAACAAGAGGCATGGGTGACAGAGAAGGAAAAATCGCACGAGAGAAAGAGAAAGAGAGTTTACCAAGCAACCGTCGCTGCCGACGCCGCCGTCGCCTTCTTCAACGTCGCTGGGTTTCGGTCGTGGCTAAGGGAGGAGTGCAGAGGGAAACATGAGAGAAGAAGAAACGAGGAAGGGGAGATGGGCTGCGACGTCGGGCACTTACGCGATAAAGTGCGGGTCCGGGTCTGGGTCTCGACTTGACCCGATCTGAAAACAAACCGAGCATTACATCCTACCCTCCTAAAAAAAAAATTCGTCCTCAAAATTTAGATCATACCTCAATGTAAGAACAAGTGTGGATATCTCTCTCGCATGTCTTCCTCATGCTCCCATGTACTCTCCTTCAACCCATGGTACTGCCATTCTACTTTCACTAGAGGAATTCTCTTCGTGCGAAGCACTTGCTCTCTTTGATCCATAATTTCGATAGGTTTCTCTTCCATTGTCAAATCATCTTGCACCTGAATATCTTGAAAATCAATCACATGCGTCGGATCTGGCACATACTTTCGAAGCATGGAAACATGAAAAACGTCATGAACATGACTCAAATCTGGTGGTAGCGCCAATCTATATGCCACATCTCTAAGCTTCTCTAATATCTCAAAAGGTCCTACGAACCTCGGGCTCAACTTTCCCTTTGCACCATAACCATTTTCATCTAACTCCCAAAGATCTTGTGAAATGAAGTAAGTCTTCATTTGATACTCAAAAACTCATAGTTCTCACCATTAAAAATAGGCACTAAGGATTGGGATAAATTGAGAGTATTTAGCCATACCAGCTTTCAAAAGTAACTCTTACCAATAGCACGCGATTTGGAGTTCCTTGCTTCTGCAATGCTCCACGATACTTGAGATGCCCACGCAACCTGGCGCTCTGATTCCAAGATTGAAGGAAGTCTTTCTAACTCCCACATACAAAAAACACTAAAGAAAGGCACGTTAAGATAAAGTTGAACAAAAGAAACTCAATACTATTCTCACACTTTGGATTACACACATGTAACTAGTATTTAAAGAACAAAAGAAAAACTACCCACTAATGCCACTTGCCAAAAGTAGCCTCCTTTTGTGGACACATAACCACTAATTCCTATTTTTATGGCTAAAGAAAAGAAACAAAAAAAAACCACCACATGTTTACACGATCTCCACTTCCACATATTGCTCACACGTTCACATTAACTAACAGCCTGACCTAAGATAACTATTCTTGATGGTTGTTTCAATTCATTTTTATTGGTCAGGTCATAGAAATTTTTGAAGTCATGTTGTATGAGATGGTGATGAAGATGTTCTTAAAAATCCACCAAGAATCATGGTGAGTGCTTGTTCTTCCGATATCAGATTTTTGGGTTAAGTCTTGGGGTCCACCACCTTTGTGTGTATTTCAGTGTAGTTTCTCTAGGTTCTAGTCAAAGACTCATGAGGGTGTCAATTGTTGGAATCGCCAAGAGATTTGCTTCACATTTGTCGATAAATGCATTGACGACCTCATCAAAGTCTCTCATCTATGTCAGGTTAATGATTTCTAGGTGCCATTGAGTGGCTTCTCCTTCTAGTTCTATGGAAAATAGATGAATAAAGCTTTATTATTATTATCCTAAAATTAGAAGGTGGACAAATGAGTGTGGGAAATATCGGGGCATTAGCATTTGCAGAATTTTTAGGGCAATCCCACAAGGTCTTCATCATCCAGACCTTCACAAAAGTCCATCCTAGAGTAGACCTTCTTTCCGCTACCTTGGATATGTTGGACAGTCTTTTCCATCTCTTCTATCTAAGACTACATGGGATCTGTCACTCGTCCTGTTGAGGTCTCTATCTAGCTATTTGCCTTTGTAAAACCCCAGGAACTCTTGTTACTAGGTCCAGCTATTGGTCTACTTCCCTCTTTTATCATCTGCTGGATCATCTTCTGAATGGTCAGTATGAGTGTAGGATCAACCTGGGGAGTCTTTCATATCTTATATTTTTGGATCCCTCTCTTCTTCACCCTGAGATCTAGTGCATGGAGCCATTCAGAATTTGTGTTACTTAGCTAAAAATGGAAATGAAATTGTTTTGAAAGTTAAGAGAGAAAATCGTGTACAAACTAGAAAATTGGAGGACAAATCAAAATACTATTAAACTAGAAATAGTTTTATGGCATTACATGGACTGAATGACAATTAGCAAGAGGGCAAACAGTCTCTTACCTCTATGTACACTTTAAACCTAGCAGATTCCCTATATACGTAGATCTCTTTCCCATAAATGAACAACTGGTAGCAGCTAGGCTGTGAATACCTTGCGACGCTTTGTTGTCCAAATTGAAATCTGCCCTAAGGTTATAAAAATCCATTTGTTGCTTCAAGAATTGTGCCAGTATCGTTTTGGATGATAGAGGACTACAAAGAAGGTTCCAAAAGAAGAATGCTTGTTCTCCTATCAGGAGATGCGTACCAAGCCAGCTGCTCCTTCCTATGGAAGTAATCCCAAATGATCTGCTCCTCAATAAGGTTGTCTAGCATCTGCTTGTAAGAGGAGAGAGAGAATGTTGTCACCTATAGGCCTGAAAGGTCGATCTTCTTAAATGATATGCCTATATAATCACTCCTATAGAAACCATAGGCAACCCTCTATCACATCAGCATCCCTGCATGACAAATCGTGAGAGTCCCCTGTATAAGAAGGCGAGACTAGCCATGGCAAGTGAGAGACACGGGGTCTTGATGTTGCCTTACATCTTGAAGAGCTAGATGACATTAGATCCATGTTACCATGTCCATTGGCAAAGATCATAACCCCTGCTATGCAAAAAGTCATCACCTCTTTGGTGTTGTATTGTACCTTGGGTGACCTTATCTTCATTTCATTTGTTGATACTCCAAAATTAGCATGGAAATCGACCGAACGGATGAAGCGATTGTCTCTTTCTTTCTTCAATCATCTACTCTTGATGATTGATGGGATCTTAAGGTGGACTATTGGCTCTGGTAAACTCATGATGTACATGGATTTCAACATAAGAAATACCATCTCAGCTTAGGGAAACCAAAACATAGACGTGAATGGGTTTCATCTCTCTACCAAGGCATGAATGAGGTTGCTATTGATCTGCGTACAACTAACAAGGCCGCTATCCCTAAGCCACAGTCATCCAAATGATGAGAAAAGACAACCACAAACTGGTCAAAACACTATAGGTACCAGCCAGAGAGAAGTCTATTTGTAGGGATATGTCTAATATCGAGGTGACCTCGGAGAATAGAGTGGACAACTTGGCCATGTGAAAACATGCTAATCATTATGACCGAGAGGGTAACACAGTGGAGGCTAGATTAGACATGAAAATCAACACAAATTAGAGGATATCCAGACTAGATGAAGTGACCGTCCTTGTCATGGTCAACCTAATAGGACGCTTAGACCTTACAAACGATAATTTTGACATTGGCAGGTTGAAAAAAAAATCTAAGTGACAACATGGAGACCTATGAAAATGCTGGACGGTTTTTGAGAGAGAAAATGATGGACCCTTTTGAATTCCATGCGCAATAACAATATCACTTTTAGGAATGGCCACAAACTATTTCTAAAAGTATGGGTGGCCATTCCTAAAAGTAATTAGCAATGGTCAAGCGATCGTTCCTAAAGCATTCCAAAAAGTGTCATTCCTAATTACTTTTAGGACCAGTCACGACCGTTTCTAGAATTTTTAGAACCAATTTTCTATGTGTGTTCCTAAAAATTCAATTTTTAATTGAATTTTAACATTGCATATAGGAACAATTACCAATCATTCCTAAAACTTCATCCAATCTTTTCGCAACGATGCATGACCACTCCTCTAGCAACCACTGGCACTATGTCATCAGCCAGTTCTACAAATAGTGAGCTGAATCTAAGGTGGTAAGTCTCTTTGCATGTGGTAGCCACCTGCTGCAATAGTACGCCTTTGTGTAGCTAATTTACATTGAATCTTTCTGAAGACAATTGTTTCATAGGTGAACTTTGCCACACCCTTCCAAGCTGGTGCAACTGGAAATGACAACATGGTGCAGTCTCGTGAAAATGAAATAACCTTCTGGTGCAACTAATTTGCATATTGAATCTGGCAGTTCTTTCAATCTGGTGCAATTGGAAACCTCAAGCTTTTTAAGAGATGGCACTTGACCGATTTGGTAAGCAGTCTTCCCAAGTTTAAGCAGTTTGCAAGGTCCAAAAAAGTCAAAGTGTGATATATTGTTGTCCTGCTGCTCCTTCAACTTTTCATAGCTACTCATAGCAAATGTAAACAATGTCATGAGAACCACAGCTGACTCATGAAACTTGACAAAAGTACAACAGTGGTCCAAGAATGATTTCAAGTGGCCAGGGAATTTGGATAGACCAATGCTGGCAGTCAGGTCGAGAACTTGCAGATTTTCAAAGGCCATTCTATTTACTTCATTACGCTTAATCTGACATAAATGGAAGAGGTGTAGTGAAAAAATAAGTAACGACCAGCAGCGACACAAGAAATATACCAAGTGGATTCTATTTGGTGCATAACTGAGCTCGTTGCTCCAAGTCCACTGCTGCTTCATTGCATCCTTACAGTACTTGATGCCCAATATCTTGCTGATCATATCATTTCTCTGCGACTTCATTCCATGAATCTGTTCAACTGCATCCTAGAGAGGATAATTCTTTAATTCTTCCAGGACCCTCCAAACAATCAGATCAACAAGCAGTACTTCATGTATGAAAATATTGTAACTGAATAAAAAGTGGATATACAAGGAACAAAAAGTGGATATACAACGATTAGACATTTTAGTGCTACAGATTGATCTCACATTCTTGATAAAGAGCATCACGATTTGTTGTGTGATCAGCGTATCAGTAGCTTGGCTCTCACCATTAGCAAAGCTACCACGTGACTGGTGTGGGCCATTACCCACACCAACACACCGGCCTCAGAAAGTTCATGTGAGTCTTAGTATCCTACGTACTGTTGACAATGACTATTGTTTGCAATTCATTCATGTTATCTCTTGAACCATTGAAAACATTGTTCCTAAGGTGAGATGTTACCAAATTTGAGAGAGCACCAGGTTGAAACATCCGTTGATGACAGCATAGGATCAGAAATAGGAACTTCAGCACAACTTTGTGGACTTATGAGTAGATGAGTGTATACGAGTTGCCTCTTTCTTATGAGAAAAATTCAAAGAAAAATATATTTGCCTCTTTATTTGTTGTGAGAAATTGTGAGAGATAGGACCAGGTCTGTCAATACGAGTTCAAACACTTCCTTACACCTTCACCAGTGGTAATCAAATCAAGGACTATGCTAAGTATTCAAAATTCTAAGTTATACTTGCCATCCTTATCATAACATGCCTTGAATTTGAAAAAATAAGATTTTAAAATATCCAAGTGGATCATCAGAAATTAGAGTACATGAACTAAATGAATAGATATTTGGAATCTAGAAATGCAATTCATGGTACGTATCATCATCGGCCCATGCAATGGTTCCTAGATCTAATATGAATGAATGCAAACTAAGTCCAGATAGAATTGAGATCCGGTTTCGAAAGTTTTTGGGATGTGGACTAAATAGATCTATGATCTGAAATCTAATATATTGAGATCCAAATCAGAATTCAAGATCTGATTTAGGGACAATCCAAATTTGTACTTTATGATCGAATTCAAAGATCTAAATCTGAACGTTTAAATTATAGTTTGGATCTAGGGGTCAATTGAGGTTTATATCTGGGTTCAACTCTAAAATCCAAACTTATTACATCTAAGATCTTGACCCAAAAAACATAAAGATCTAAAATCAAAATTATGATCTAATCCTATAAATTGAAATTATGATCCAAATTCTAAGATCTGAGACCTAAAATTCTTGAGATAGTATCGAAAATCAAAATTGGAATCTAACTTTGTGTAAGATCCAAAATCATGATCCAGTTACTTGAAATCTAGATATGGTGCTCCCATTGTAATATCAAGACCCAATCTTCTTCCATATTCAATTAGATCCTTTTCAAATTCAAAGATCTAAAATCCAGTCAACATGACCTAGATCCATTCTAAATCCACACAACCTACCTAGGTTCAAAAATAGAAACTTAGGTAATCCTAACTGGAGTTAGGGTTTTAACATGGGATAGATTTGGCTTTATCGTAGTGAACCTAATGTTAGGTGTTGCGTAAAGGCTCAAGTAAATCTAATGTGGTTTTAGGTAAGTTCAATATGGTGTTTAGATCTCAATCATGTCTAAACCTAGAATTTTGGAAACCGAGTTTGAAAACTATTTTAGTGTTTTAAAATGTGCAGTTCAATGCTATTTTTTGAAAACTTGTATCCTTATGAAAGACAGTTCAGATCAAATGCATGTAAGGACTATTGTTGCAGCCATGTAGCTGATAACCTGTCCTAGTTCATGTGGACCCAATTCTACGTGTGTAGTTAAAAATTAAATGCATGATGTGAAGCAAAAGCAAGCTATATGAATGCATATCAACCATAACCTCCAATGTATAATATGCAAGATTTTAACATATTGTCTCAAGGCATGTGTTGAACTCGCATGATTTCCTTTATAGATTCAAATGCAAATTTGCAATCGAATATTGCATTATAGTATTGAAAATTAACACAATATACATAATAATTAGAATTTAAACTAACATGTTAAATCAAGATTTACAAGCTTAGACACCTTAGACTAGGGTCAAAACATGTTATGAAACCCTAACTATGTTTAAAATATGAGATAAACCAAAGTCACATTCTAAAATGGATTTGATCCTAGGCTAACAATCTGAGATATGAAAATTTCTCCAAGACTAGAAAACATGACTACATATGACTTAGTAGCTGATTTTGATGAATTCAAAAACTAAGTTAACAGAGTGGATTGTTACAAAACTTAGTGGAAACACTCCCCATATATATGAAAAATCAACTCCAAGTGACAGTTTTGAAATCTAAGAGATATAGGACAAAAAACGTACGACAAAAATTAGAAATAATAGAAAACAAAATTTCAAAAACATGTTATCGAAGTATATTTAGTGTGATTAAAACCCTGTCAAATCAACTTGGGTTGATATAAAAATTGGTATGTAGACTCTTTACATAATAGGGAATCAATATAATTTTAAAGAACATAAAAAATTGTCTGGACTAAAAAGTTATGACTTCAGGAACTTTGGGCAAAAATATAAACAACAGAAATAGAACTAACTGCATGACTCCTTGACCACATTTGGGACCAAGAGTACAAATCAGCTTGGTTGCTCATAAAATTTGGTTTGTAGATTCTATGCATAACAAAAAATTAACTGGAGTTGAAATTTTAAAAAAAGATTAAACTAAGAGAGAGAACAAAACTCATGAACTTGACAAAGAACAGAATTCTATAGAAATCTATAGAAAGCTGCAGAAAAGTAATTTCGACTAAATAACCAAATTGACTAATCGAATCAACTTAAAATTGGTTGAAATTTGGTGGGAAGACACTAGGAACATAGGTCTGAGTTCTGTCTATCACATAATGTAAAATGGATTTCCCAATCAAACCTTGTGAAGTTCACTAGTCATAAAATTTTAGGGCATTAGACATTAGGAAAATGGCTAAAGGTAAGACTGAATGAGCTTATAATCCACTGGAACATGGCGAAAACAAACTAGGCACGTGGGAGAAACACATCATATTTATGAATTATTAATACAATTTCTGGTTAGAAAGGTATAGTTTTGTGAATTTTGGAAAATTTCTAAATTACTGCGATTCCAAAATTTGCGTGAACTCAAGAAGATACATTTTAGAACTAGAAAACATATAAAAATCCAAAATATAATAGAGATGAGGGGGTGAAAACATGAGAAATTCTCAAGAACGAATATGAACAAAAGAAAGAAAAGAAAGAAAAAGAGAATCATGGACTAACCTTTTCTGAATTTGTTTCATGACAAGTGTCCTTGGAGAGTGGGATATTTATTAGAACTGCAACACATGTCCTTAAGAGTGGAAGATTCAATAGGATCATGACATGTGTTGGCATATGGTGAATTTGGATATAAACTTTAGATTCATATATATATATATATATATATATATATATATATATATATATATATATATATATATATATATGTGTGTGTGTGTGTGTGTGTGTGTGTGTGTGTGTGTGTGTGTGTGTGTGTGTGTGTGTGTGTGTGTAGATTACCATCTAAATTTGAAGAGATTTGGATTGAGATGTGAATATAAGTTTGGATCTAGGACTTGAATCAAAATTCTAGGTTGAGATCTCGATTGAGAAGTTTAGATCTGGTGATCAAGTTTTGGATCTAAATTAGAGCAAGTTATAGATTTGATTTTTTATCCTATGATTTGAATTGCAGATATAAGGTTTGGGAGCCCAAACTAGATTCAACATGGATCATGGGGGATAATATTAAGTGTTCAGGAGGTGGATTTGGGCTTGATTTAGGTCTGGACTCAACTGGATGTAGGTCAAATTGAGCTCAAGTCAAATGGTTTTAGTTCTAGTCAAATAGATTCAGATAAGATTGAACATGGTCGAGCTCAATTTTAAGCATGCTTTGATCCAACATGAAACTTACTGGACTCATGTCTGATGCAGGACTATCCTAAGCTCGGCTTATGTAACTCTAAACTTAGCTTTATACAAAAATAATGCACATATGTACAAATGATGAATTTGCCCCCATGCACAAAATTGTGCTTTGTGAGGTTTGGTAGGCAGTTTGTCCACCTTGGGGTATGGGTTAGGCTTAGTCCTAGGTGTATGCCAACTTTGACTAGAAAATTATTCTGTTTGCCATTAGAAAATCACATTTTTGAACACTAACAAGCTGAAATTTATCCCATAAATGGACATGTTAACGATAAAATGGGAAACAGGGATTTGACATTGTCTATAAAAAATGAACACACTAATACTCTCTTGAGTGACATTGAATCCATCGATGTGCTCAAATTGAAAATTGGGCTCCTAGATTTTTCATAAATTTGTTCAATAGTCACTAGCGACACTATCCAGACACAAACACTTCAGGAGCGATTGGGAAACTAAAACTGTGCTCAATCTAAGGTAGAATTGTTCAAAACTAAAGCTAAGAATAGTCAGATCTAGCACTAAAGAATATGATCATAGATCAATTCGGGCTGACTTGCTTGAATTATGCAGAAATGGTGATCAAATAATTGAAAATGGGGAAATGGGACACCGTTTCCTAGAAATGGTCGCTCTCACACTAAAATTCAAGATTGAAAGCTGAAAATAAAGTTGGAAATACTCTACTAATGGTAGAGAAAACCTATCATATGTCTGGTCTGGTATGCATGTGTTCTAATGATGAGAAATTATGAAAAACTAGGTTAATGGGCCATTTCTAGACCATTTCTAACAAAATTCAAGCCGATAAACTTGTTTTAAGAGTTCATGGAGATGAAAATAACCTTAATTGATCTCGGGTAGAATGATTTTCAGGATTTCCACAACTATTCTTCAAAAATTGGACAAAATGGGGTGATGGGGGGAAAATGGTCAATTTTCTATGTGGCAACATTATGGGTGATCTAAGACCTAGTGTCTATTTCTTAGAACATTATGACTTGATCTGATGTAGTTCATGGTCCCTACATTTGAATATCTTTCAAAAAACTAGTTCAAAATCCTCTTTGTGAGCGGTAAGATGGTCATTTTTGCTTGTAATGATTTGAGGTGTTCACAATGTGAATAATGGGTGTGGAGCTAATATCAATACTGAACAATGTTGCACGGTTGCATATGCTCAATTTCAAAAGGCATTCAAAGTTGTCATCTTGGTTACCGCACCACCAATGTCTATTGGCTCACCGCAATGAAAATCTTTAATTCTCATGCCTTGAAATTATATAGGATTCAGTATGCTACTTTAGGATCAATAACATATATCTTCAATTTCAAGCTATGAAAAATACCAAATGCTAGATGAAGTATTAAAACTGAGAAAATCATTTTAAGGCTTTAACTTTCAAGCATCGATTTCAAATAGAAGGCCAGTGAGAAAAGAGATCAAAGAAATCCCAACTTGATTCCCATAAGTTCAAACATAAAAAAAAATCATGAACATGAAGAACAGGTTCCAGCAGCATGTAGATTTGCTTTGTTTACTATATTTGCTTGACCGACTAGCTCCAACTGAAAGCTCTATTACAGTGTAAAAATATGTAATCTTATAAAGAAAACTTGCCATCATTTGACTCAAGGGGAAAAGAAGGCTTGCTGTCAAATCTCTTGATGATCCTATGTCACATAGTGCTTTGTGGGACATTGGTAACATTTGTCAAAGAAACCAAATCACTGAATCTGCTGAATAAATTTGGTCATGCATGCCCAGCGACCAAATACAAATCCAAAAATGAAAACCCAAAAGCATAACTAGCAGAAATTTGAACAGGCTAATGTCTTGGCATTAGAAGAAGAAAAGAAAAGGAATACTAATTCAAAGCTCTCTAGTGAAAGTGGTAGAGAAAGTAACTACCATTATGCTTTGTCTTTGCTTATAGGACTTCATAAACAGAAATAGGAATGATACAAATGGAAAAGAAATTGAGAAAGGATCCAATGATCGAGTTCAAGGGTCCAAAAAAATGGAATAGCCAAAGCTAGGAACCAGATTACTAGCACGATGGGCACCCTCACCATTCCTCTCAACGCAAACTTCTTCCAGTGAACAACACTGGTTAGCTTTTCCCATTCTAGAAATGATGGTTCAATTGACGCAAATCTGGAAAGGGAGAAGAAATATGGACAACATGGAAACGAAGCAACCGATTTTGAGGAAGTTGTAATCACTAAATGTGCAAATAACCTCTGTAGAGAAAGTGGTGGCCAGAATTATTTCTTCATTCTAAACATATGATCAAGGTAACTATGTCTAAGATGTTTATACATGTTGATATTACACAATGTTCTTATGTACGTGCTCAACAAGGAAAAATGTTACTGAAAATATATGCTTCTACTAAAGCAAATCTTACGAACATTGAGCATGGTAATTAATTATCTCCATCACCACAAATTATTTTTCTCACCTAGGGCAAGAAGAATCATGACAATGAGTATGAACACCCATTAATTATTAATGACCAAGTTAACATAATCTGGCAGCATCATGCGCTTTTGAGGAATGGAAAAGTGATTCCCTGGCATGCATTCTTAGCCTTCTCCATCTCATGGACTATCATCTTTTATGAAGAGAGGAAAAATCATTGAGAATAGCTTAGTGTCCCTGTAGATGTTGCTGAAAATTGCAACCAAACTGCATTGACAACAAATTTGGTTAACCGTTGTCATTGTATTTTAGATGGCCATTCATATCTATATAGTGCTATCAATGTTGTATATATTGACAAACTATGAAAACTAAGACGTGAAATCTGCAATTACAAGGAAAAGTTTATCTACTATAGATTCTGGGTGACCCATGGCCCTTCGATATTTTTCTAACATGAAAATGAGATAAAGCTGCTTGGTTCTTAACCATGTTGGTTGCATTATTCAGGAAATTTAGGAACCACGGCACAAAATCAATCCAAACCAGTAAATGGCTTTTCATTTGAAAAATTATCTTTCTGAGTTCATCAACTTTTAAATCCGCCTTGGGGTTGCTTCTGCATTTAAGTGTTATCTGCACAATAAGAATTGCATAATACCTAGAACTGTCTTCACAAGACACTACAAAATAGAAGGTGGCACGAGAATCTCAATTGAAACTCGAAACTTTTTAACTCCATTTAACCACAACCATAGATATCATACCGATAGATGACCTCAAGCAAGTTCAATCATCCAAGAGTTAAGCGTCAAGGTTCAGAACCTTTTTTGGGATTTTCTAACAATGCAACTTACTTTCCTCTTGAATTTGTCCCTCACCTCCCTCCATTCTTTCTATAAAGCAACAGGCAAGGATTGTATTAATGAAACAAATTCCTTTTCAAAAAAAAAAAGGAGACACAATACTAGCTCAAATATGAAAATTTATCTAACAAAAATAATAAATTAATGAATACATTAATAATAAATTAATTGATGCATTACATTTATTTACTAAATATTGATTAAGGGAGAAGACAAATAAATGAAAAAAAAATCTATAGAATTGAACAACAAAAACACAAAGAAAAATAGAAGGGACAGGAAAACTATAAACGTTTTATTACTTCATTACTTGTATATATTATCTCAAAAGGCTTAGGAACCAAAAAAAAAACTTATCATTAGGATTATTTTCTCCAGTGTCACCATAAACAGCGGGAGCTCATATAGAGGTTCATTCACGAAGAACAGTGCATAAATGAGAAAGTATGACCCATGTCCCCAATATAGATTTTTCAATCAATATGAAGAAAAAACCTATAAACTTCAAAGAAATACCACTTGAAGACTTCTAAACCACACTTAAAAAAATACGCATAATCGACAATGCAAATAGCATAGGTTTCTTTTCAAAAGAAGAAGTAAGCAACATTCCTTACAAGAAACCACCAATTTGCTGAACCCAGATCGCCAAGTCTGAAGAGGATAATGTTGTGAAGGAACTCAGACAGCAAGATGAAGAGATTGATACTTGATCTATAAACTTCAACTTAATCACCTTCACATTGCCTGTTTACCATATTTTAGAAAATATATTCCATTGCGGCCCAATAAATACTTATCCCATAAGGGGACGATTGCTTACCTAGGTTTGAAGATATAGTGATGGAATGGATTTAATTTTGCACTTCTAAGTCATAATCCTATAGAACCACAAAATTTTGGAGTAGGAATTTGAGATCTTTCTTGTCTACATAACCTACAGATCTTAAATCAAATGGAAGAAAGGCATGTCTTCTTAAATGCATTTTTCTAGCAAAAGGCTGAGGCTATGTTTGTTTACCTTGGATATGAGATCTGAAGTGATTTGAGATTATTGAGGATGTGAATCATTATTTCCTTGATCCACCGTCCAAAGGCATGAGCAAGTACAAATTCATCAAACAATGTCTCCTACAAGAACATGTGCCTGAAATAAGTGGACGACAAAAAAGAACAGTGTTGTTGAATCATTATAGATAAAAATGAATGGAAAAACTAAATCCCAATTGAAAAAGGACAAGATGTTAAATGGAGGCACCATAACATAAACATTTTAAAACATTCATGCTGGAATATGTAATGTTTAAATGCAATAGTCAACGCCATAAGAATACTCAGGATGTTTGCAAAGTGCAAATAATGATGGGATACTTGATAGTGTTCCCGATCCCACAAGTACAGAAATTTCTAAAATCCTCAACCAAAGAACACAATGTCAAAAGAACAAAAATCATTTCTACCAGTTGTAACTAGACATTTACAACTGTTCTAAAGCTAACACATAACACATAATAACCTGCTTCATGCTAACAAATACATGACCTTGCACATACCTTACATGAACTTGTATAGCCAAGGACAAGAGAAGAACATGAGAATCAGCTTAGTGCAGTCTAAGAGGGAAAGGCTTGATATAAATTGGGCTATTGTTTACACGTAGAATTTTCATCTTACATGTAGACCTTACGAATGATATAAATTACATGAAATTGCCTCTGTTTCCATATGTGGCATTCCAAAAGACATGACCTGACCTATCAGTATGAGGTATGACCATTCCCAACACCTTTACAAGGGCAATCAGTCCAAGGACTTAATATCATGTTTAGATCAATATAAGGTTCAAGTTTGAATTGAAATCCAAAATCAGAATAGGCTATGGGTAAGTAGGCCAAGGGATTAGGTCAAAAGGGTCGAACCTAACTACCCTTGTGTTGACATGTAAAATCTACAGTTTACATGCAGACCATATAAACAGAACTTGTTTAATTGTACTCATACTAATTTTCCATGTGCAAGAATCCAAGAGACGAGATCCGACTTGTCGGTATGAGGTCTAACCATTCCTTGTTCTTTTACCAAGGCAATTAGACCTAAGAAATAAAATGTGCCCTACGGTGCATGCAAAACTATATCATATAGACCTGAAGTCTGGCCCCTACTAGGAGTTGGGTGTAGGATGTGAACCTATCAAGGAAAAACTGGATCTGAATCAAGGATTGTAATCATGATCTGAGAGATTTTATATCATTCTTATTCTAAATTGAAATATGAGATATCATAGACATCCAAAATATCATATTTGATTATTGAAACTCATGATCTAAAATTCAAGGTTAGATATCGAATACATTTAATCTTGTATTCATAATTAGATCTTCTAAAATCCAAATTATGAGAAGATGAATCCAAATCTAATGATTATATGGTTCAAAATTCCAGACTTGGGTCTACTTATGTGGAGTTCTTCCTAAACTTTATAATCCAAAATTTGTCTAAAATTTGAACCAAAATCCAAGGCCTAAGATCCAAAATCTAAGGTTCAAGATCCAAAATCCAAAATCTAATGTCTCAAATCCAAAATCCAGTATCCATAATCCAAAATCTGAAATCCAATACTTGAGATCCAAATCCAAGAATGATAGAATTGGGTTTAATATTTAGAACAACTTAAGATTCATGACTTGAATCTAATGCTTTTGAATTGAACCCAAGATCTAAATTTGCCAAGGTTAAGTCAGTCAAAGGAAACTAGGTTTGGGTTTTGAGCTTGGCTAAGCTAGGTCTAGGCCTACTTGGGACGAGTTTGACTAGCGTATGTTGGCATGATTTTGGCCAATCCAAAAGGTCTGTTCATCTTATATAGATGAATTAAAGAGATTAGCTATATTGAGGCTATGAGACTTGATTCATGAACAGTGGGCTCTAAGATTAGCATGTGCTAGCTATTAGAGAACTGAACTAGGCATGGTCTCCGTGCCTACATGACCAAGGATTCTTGAAATCTTTTAAAGAAGTTGATTTTAAAAACGTTTTACAGAAAACTATGATTTTGAAAGAGTTCCTGCATGAGAACCAGACTGGATTTAGGTGTTCACATACCTAAGCTAATGCAGCAAGGCACGTTACTAGGCTGACTCGGTCTGGTTTCAAACAGGAGTGCATGTAGTTGTAGTGTGATCCAGGTGCATACTAAAATAAATGTGCAATGCAGGATTGATAAATCATACACGAAATACAGTCTATATGCATGATTCAAGTAAAGACTAAGTAAACAAATACATTGAATTAAAAGAGAAAAAGAGGGATGAGAGGGACATACTTGATGCTGAAACTAACCTAAAGACATTGAATTGAACCTATTATAGCAAAATGAATATGTTAACTACTGCATTACTAAAGCAAATAAGAGAAAAATAAGGCCTAGGCAAGAAATAAACTAAACTAAGCATGTTAGAAGCAAAAACCAAGGCCTAGACCAAACACTAAAACTTTTTAATTGAATTAAGCCAAACCTTTTTGAGTACCCACTGGAATTTTATCAGATTTATTGGGCTTCTCTAGATATTTCTTAGTGTGCAGAGAGGGGCACGTGAGCCCCTTTTATAGTAGTGACGGGGGTGTCGACCCCCTCAAAACTTTTGAAATAGAACTAAATCCTAGACCTTCTTCCTCACTTCAATAGCTTAAAACCTTAGGTTAAATCGTGTTTTCAATCAACAAAATATTTGTTGTGATCTCATACTGAATTTAAACTTTATTATGTGTAAGCAATGTGTGCACAGAGAAGTGTTGATCGATTCATGATAAATTATTGGAATTGACATTGAGCATGAAGAACTAATGATACGAGTATGTGAAGCGAAGCAAACACACATTAAAACCATAGTTCAAATGACATAACAGACAAATGTTCATTCTGACAACATGCAGATACTGATTCTAATTTTGTCTATGCTGGTATGAAATTTGTAGTATTCATGTCCTTTTCTATGAACTAAAAGTAAGCATGGAGTGAGAAAATTGCAATGCGTTTTTGAAATATATTGTGCATTAAGCCCACATGTGAATCCAGATCTAGGTTTGATACTGGGACTTAAATTCACGTCCAAATCTAAAGAATGTTCTAGAGAATGGATCTAGATATGAGGCTGAGATTTTGATCATGTTCTGATATTGAGATTTCAAATTTGTAATAACGGATCTGGATCTATGAAAATAGGTTCCAGATCAAAGATTTGGATATGAAATCTAGATGTGGAAATTGCACTTGGATATGAAGTTTGGATTGCGAATCTGAAACAGAAATCTAGAATGACTTGAAATTGGACCTAGCTTGACTTGGGATAGGTGGGTTCAGGCTTAGTGACCTAGACTGGACTTAGGCTAGTTCATTTTTGAAAAGTAGGTTCAAACCTAGGCTGGGCATAGGTTTACTAAGCTCGGCCTAGGTGCTATTTTTGGAAACCTAATTCAATGGAAATTAAGGTGGGCTAAGCCTAGGCTCGAGCCTACTAGGTTCATGTGAGTATATAAATGCTAACTTAGGTCCATATGGCTCCTAAATTGGGTTTTATGAAAAACATGTACTAGTACCAAAATGACCAAAATACCCCTAAATATGAAATGAAAACCTAAGGGTCATGTGGTAGGCTGACCACACTAGAATGTGCACAAGACAGCAATAGGGCATCTTGTGAAATTTGGTTGAAAAATGACATTGCTTTCCCTTCAAAGCTCAAAATTTTAATTTTTACAAATATCAATATAACCTTTTTTTAAAGCCTACACAAGGGCAAAATGAAAACTTTTAATTCAAGACACATTCTTCTAATCTGGAGCTGGAAATACTTCATTGAAGTTTTGCTAATCACAACCATGTAAAGAAATCAAGAAATTGACTCCCAGATTGATCAGAATTGAGTTTGAAAGATTGAGTTGTACTAAAACTAAGTGTCTGAGCCTTGGTAACTTTGTAGAATGGAAATTGAGCTCAAATTCTGATGAATGAACTGAAATCAGAGTCTGAAATACTCATATTGGGCAATGAAGAATATAATTTTAGCTTGGTACAAGCTAACATTGTGCAGATTGTGAGAATTTTAGCTTGAACCTCTAGAGCTGGTGAGAGAGTGACATTTAGATTTAAGACAAAGCTCTAGAACTCAAATTTAGATTTCAAAACTGAAAGCAAGTGAAAAAAAATACTTTGTATACACTAAGAAGAGCTTTGGTTTAGCTCAGTTTGGATTGACATAGCCTTGGCGCTCCAAAATTGTTAGGTGCATGGGCGATGCTTGTGGCTTCTTCCTATTGTATCTTAGATAGACTTGCATGATTTTGTTCTTGTAAAATGAAAACTCTTCAGCCAATGTTATGAAATTCATCTAAGACAATTGTTCTTTCATTTCCAAATGATAAACCAAAAAAATTTGCTCTATACGTTATAGGGTTTCTTTGCACATGATTTGTCACTATCATAACTCCCTTTGTAATGAAGAACTTATGCTATATCGCTAGAAAAAGCTTTGACTTGTTCCACCCAAATTTTCCAAGCAGTCACTTTGCTTATTTTGAATTTTTTCATTTGTATTTGGCCATATTTTATTTATTCTTGTTCTTGCTTTCGTTATTTTTGTGTCGACCTTCATTTTCATGGAAAATACCTCACCAGCCCACAAACTACTACGAGGCTCCATTGCTTTGATGGTCATGTAGATTTGTCATGTGCAATGTCATGTCTATCAGTCTTTCTATTGAAACCTTGTAATGAGTTTGCATCAATAGCTCACAAACCAATTGCTCTTAGGATACTAGGTATAGAAGACCCCTCATACTTACTTGCTCGAGCTCAAAAGGCTTTAGAAGGCATAACTAGACAAATTTTCATAGATTATGTAATTTCACATAATAGACACAAATCAAGGTTTGTGCCTACCTAGTACTCGAGTGCTGATCCATTCAAATGGCTACATTTACCTTGAGCCCATCGTTCAATGCTCATCTTATAATATCTTGCTCAGGTCAACTTTGTCTTTTGTTCTCTGATGATTCTTGGTAAGTGTTTTTTTTAGGGATCAAAGTCGATGACATTTCTTGGACTTCAATTCTCTCTATTTCCCGGAGCTCTCTTCATTGCTCATGATGTGGTACTATCAAAACTCAAGTCCTTCAACAATTATCAAATCATTAGCTGAAAGTTTCCTATCATTTTAGAAATGTTGAAGTCATTTGGTATAATAGATAACCTATAAGAGATGTTTATCAAACTTGCAATGCTTGTATATGCCGAAACGTGAAAATGTGCACCAAACTACGAAGATATGTGTTTAGGTGTGTGCATTTGTGTGTGTGAGAGCATAAAATCCTGTGCAATGGTGCATTTACTTGGGTATGTTAACATAAAATTTCTTCAAATGAAAAGTATTTATAGGTCATGCAATTCATCCCTATTTGCATCAATCAGCCAATACAAATTGCTTTGCAAAACTTCTCTAACGACATAAAATCCATCCCTATTTGGTACCCACTTCCTATGCAAATGACTTTTCCATGGAATGGTTGACCTCAAACTTGCTCATTGATTTTGAAATTCTATTTGATCACTAATTTGATGTAGTGTCGAGCTACCTACTGTCAATATGCATTATCTTTCTCTTCTGTTCACAATTTTTTTTTCATCAAGCAGGTCTAACTATAACATCCACAACTTTTGATATTGATCCATGAGAAGCTCGATAATGGATGCAAAACCTGCATGCTTTTTTTTGGACGTGTAACGAGAGGACCACATCTATGCCATATAACAATTATGTTGGGAGGGCATTGATGGGAGTTTTGATTGCAGTCTTATAAGCCCATAACGTGTTGTGTAATTTCTCATGTCAATATCGACTAGTCTCCACTATCCTTTCCATGATTCAGATTATGTTTGCTGCTTCCACTTGGCCATTTTCTTATGGATAGTAGGATGCCAAAAAATGATGCTAGATCCTAAACTCTGAGCAGAAATCATGCATTTTTTACATGTATTCCATTATCGGATATAATATCACGTGACACTTCAAACCAGCAAAAATAATGTTCTTATGGATGAAAGAGATGACATGCTTGCCTTCCACAGTTCTCAAGGTTATGGCTTCTACCCATTTAGTGAAATATTTTGTTACAGCAATGAAACTCTTGTGTCCATTTAACCTTTGAGGATGGATAGAACCTACCACAGCAAATGCTCACATTGAAAAAGGCCATGGTGATAACACATAATGTAAATATGTTGCTAGAACATATATGCTTTGGTGTGAATTTGGCATTTAAGACATCTCTTGACGAAACTTGTGACAAGCCTCTTGCATGGTTGGTCAATAGTAGCTGACTCTAATCAGCTTTTTGACCAAAGTTTGGCAACGAATATGTCCTTCACAAATTCATTTATGGATTTCCAAATCATTTATTGAGCTTCCTTTTTGTCAAGACATCATGAATATGCTAAGCTGAATCCACATCTATATAATATCCTTGCTAAAATGAAATATCAGCCTGACATGCATTGTATTGTGCTCTGGTCTTTCTTGGTCATATTAGGAGGAAATTCTTATGTTTCCAAATAATCCTTGATGTTTGGTACCAATGATCTTCATCTGAATCAGCTTGGTTTACTTGTTTCAAAGGGTGGCAAGCTAGTTGAGTCAATCTCTCAACCTTGAATGCTCTAAATGGCTCATTTTTTTTAAAGTAATGATGGATCATAAGTTGGCTAGACCATCACCAAATTGATTGAACTTTCTTTTGACATGAAAGAGTTGAAATTCTTCAAACTACTACACCAAGGGTCGCGTGATTTTCTAGTAAGGCGTTAATTTAGGGTCTTTCACTTTCCATTCTTCATTGACTTGGTTCATAATTAGTAGAGAATCACCATAAGCATTAACTTTTCTGACATTGAAACTAAGCAGTATTGTGAGTCCATGCATTAATGCTTCATATTCTACCATGTTGTGGGTGCATGTGAATTACAATCTAAGAGGATAAGGATCATCTCACTTTTAGGGGTGAGTACAAGAATCCCAATGCCTATTTTGGCAATGTTCTTAGAGTCACTAAAGAACATTATCCACGGCTTAGTAGTTTCAATGTGAAAAAACTTGTTCGTTTTGAAAATCATTGTTAGCCTTTAGTTCTTCAACTAATGAGAAATCTACTAATTGATTGGCCAACACTTGTCACTTAGATTTTTTAGACAGGTATTTCAAGTCAAAACATGAGTAGCTGCCACTTAACAATTCTTCTTGTGAGAAACGGCTGCTTTAGGATATAATCAAGATGTTTTAATCCTGACATCACATTAATTTCACATGAAAGTAGATAATGTCTTAGTTTTTGACACATCCAGACAAGGAAGAAACATGTTTTCTCCGATATTAAATACTTCTTTTTATATTGAAAGAAGGTTTTGCTGACATAATAGATTGTGTGTTCTATCTTGCAACCTTCTTCATATGATGCTAAGAATCTTCCGCAAGCAGAGTTGTTAAGAGAAATGTATAGAAATAAGGGGCGTCCCAAGAATGTGGCTTTAGGATGGAGGATTCATCAAGTACTGCCCGAAATGCTAGAAGGATTTTTGACATTGTAGGCCCCACTTGAACTTGAAACCTTTTTTAGTACTTGATTGAATGCCTTACATCTAATGGTCAGGTTGGAAATAAATTACCAGATTAGCCACATTTTGCCTTGTAAGCTACTTAATTCTTTTAGAGTAGTTGGAACGGTATGTCATTGATGGCTTTGGCTTTGGCATGATTCACTTCAATGCCTTGCTTGCTCACCATATATCCCAAGAATTTACCTGATTCAACACCAAACATGTATTTTTTAGGATTTAAACTCAACTTGTATTGGAGTAACCTATCAAAACTTGAGTCCAAACCTCAATATGATCATGGCATGTCTTGGATTTTATCATGATAACATCCACATAGACATTCAAAACTTGTGCATCTGATCATGAAATATAGTTTCCATGGCCTTTTGATATGTAGTCCCTGCATTTTCAGTCAAAATGGCACCATTGTATAGGTGAAAATACCCCAAAGAATAGTGAATGATGTCTTGGGTTGATCTTTTGGAGCTAATTTGATTTGATTAAAGCTAGAGTATGCATCCATGAAGTAGAATATGGCATTTCCAGTAGTACTATCAACCAATAGATCAATGTTGGGCAAACAATAGTCAATGCAGATCTGAACCTTCCCTTTTTTTTTTTGTACGACCACTTGGCAAGCCATTTAGGATAATTGTTGGTTTTGACAAATTGGCTCTAAGTAAATCTTCCAATCCTTCTTGACCGTATTCTCAACTTGCAGATCCAGCTTACTCAATTTCTGACTCCTTGGTTTGAGAATTAATATTCATGTGAAAACTTCTTTCTATATTTTGGGAAATAATAACTTGCTTCTCTTCTTCTTCTGGGTCCAAGTTGACACCAACCTGTATCATTTTGAGATCTTCTATAGTCCGGAGATTCACCTCTTTGGTGGGATCATTAAGCAGGGCTGGTGGTGGTGGCTGATAGGCTGCCATGTACTCCATTATTCACCAATCAAGTCTATTTTCAAGTGCAGATCTAGTCTAGCTAGAATCAAACCCTTTTAGCTTAGTCATTTTGATCAGCCTAGCCTTAGGTATTTAAAATCCTAATATGGATTCTAAACGGGTCGGATTTGATAGATCTCAATCATGATATGGAACCACCACCTAAAACTTGAGTCACAAGAATTGTAATTTCAAATCTCATATTTTGGATATCAAAACATTGGATTTTGGATCTTTGGTATCAGATTTTGAACTTTGGACCTCACATTTTTTAACCTAAAATCTTAGATTATGGATTTTGAATGTTATGTCCTAAACTCTAGTTTGATTCTCAAAAAATTAGATTAAGAATCAAGGATTTTGGATCATGATTTAGAGAATTGAATCTCATATGCAAGACCAATATCTACTGTATTACCGACCTTGAAATTTAAAATCATGAATCTCAATACAACATGATATTTGGATCTTCATGCATTTCTAGCTTGAACTTAGAACAAGAATTACAGGAAATGTTTTAGATTATAATTATAAATTCTTGGATTTGGATCCAATTTCCCCCTGATATGTTCACATCCTTACCTGAGTCCTAGTAGTGACCAAACTCCAAGTTCTCATTATCTAATTTTGTATGCATCATTTTAGATTTAGTAGATTGATGTACATTGATCTGTGATGATTTGGACACGAACAGACATCAGATCTAATTCTTATTGTTCATCAAGCCATCTATGAGATTTACTTAGATTTGAAAACCTGCAAGATTTCAAAATTAGGGCACATTTTTTGCTAAGGATATGGATGACATGTAGACCTAGAAATTGAAAGATATAGTCTAGTCATTGGTTTGATTACCCTTGGGGCGTCGGGGAATGTCAGACTTCATACCAATAGGTTGGGTCTCATCTCTTAGATTCTTGCACATGGAAAAGGGAGGTGAGTACAACTAATTATATCCCATTTATATGTTTGTGTAAATAAAAGTGTCGATGGTGATGAGATCTATCACTATTTGACTAGATGAAATGTCCTAGTTTTCTATGTCCTAAATGTTGTTCCTCCCTTAGAGCCACTTAGGTGCCCTTTCAATTGTTGCATGTATATTTTTTATGTATATTAAGACTTAGACTTTGGAAGAATTTTTCATGATCACGTAGATATAGGATTACATATTACTCCTCTCAATTTAGAAATTGGTTGATACAATGCTTATCTCTCTCTCGACCCCAATCTTAGGATCCATTGCATTAGAGCCAACTGATTGTACATGTGCTTGCATAATCCAAAATTTCCCCTTTGCAGTATACATTAGCTTGGATGGTTTAATGGCTGGACCAACCTACTGGAAGCAGATATTGGCACTCCCCTCACTCGTATTGAGGTACTAGTTTGGTATATTGGTGAGTGATCAAGGAGAACAAAGATCCCTAACATACTAGAAGCAGGTATTGGCACTCCCCTCACTCGTATCTACCATGTAATATGGACTTTTTGTCCATGTATACAGGCATATATGATATATAAAACTACTAAAATTTTTCAGATCTTAAATATCCAGTTCAGATGACTATGTTGCTTCCAATACTTGCATGATAGAGTCGTGTCATTAGACAATGTTGTTTTAGTATTTTATGTGTGTCTTGGCTGATTACATATTGTTTCTTCTACAGGCGTCGTACTTCATTAGGCAGTGTTGTTTTAGTATTTTATGTGTATCTTGGCTGATTACATATTGTTTATTCTACAAGCATCGTACTTCATTAACACCATGCTCAATGTCTATCAAAACTGGGCATGTACTTCTAAATGTACTCTTGTCTTCCTATGTCAAAACCATCTAGGAATTTTAGACTCTATGTTGTCCCTTAGGATTTCTTCAACTTGTCAATGTCAAAACTATCATTTTTAAAGTCTACACCTTCTATTGGGTCGACCTTCACATCTATCATCTCTTCACCAAATTTGACCACCTTCCTATTTTATTTCTGATTTATGTCCTTGTGCATTTCCAATCATGTCATTATTTTTCATCCCTCATCTTCATTCTGTTTCTTATTTTGGACTCATTGTCACCCATCAAACATAAGGTAACATAAGCATTCATCATGACCCCACGTGCAAGATCACAAAGAGATAAAGAAAGGGAACTTGAGAACCCGAGCACAAAAGAGAGAGAGACTAGAGATCAATCCCACTTTATTATCCACCATGCAAAAAATAATCATTTAGCTCACAAAGGAGGGGTTAGGAAAAAAAGGACATAAGTAATAATTTGAAGTCATCATCCCCCAAGCCTACAAACCCCATGCAGGCAAGGATCAAGGAATTCAAAACAAGGGCAAAAAGGTCTACTCTCGAAAAGATTTTTATGAGGTGCTGGACAAAAAAAAAACCTGAATGGGCTACACATAAGTTCAATAAATTCAAATGGTACAGAAAACCCTCACAAACACCTGTCCATTTTCTTCAATGAGTGTGAAAATTTCAAGAAAAACAACAAGGCCTTATTCATTTATTTTCATGGAGTTTTAAGGGGAGGTCCACTCAGTGGTACCTAGAGACCATTGATCCTACACAAAGGAGGGATTTTGATGAGGTGGTCAATGCCTTCTTTGAAAAAATGAGTTTAATTTTTTTATTTTGCCAACCATCGATACCCTCGTAAACCTTCAACAAGAGCATGGACAATCTGCTCATTATTACATTCAGACCTCTGAGGCCAGTGCACTCACTTTGATTCTCGGAGTATTCCAAAAGCATCTCCAATATCATCTCATACATGATACAACATAATATGAAAATTGTTATAATTTAACAAAGAAAGCATAAAGAAATGAGATGACCATGAGAAACAGATATGTCAACTCAAAAGTTGGGCAAAGCAGCAAGAAGTTAGACAAATCACAAATACATGTTGTCTTTGCGGTCAATAATCCAGAAGTCAGCACTATGCAGAGCTTGCTACTAACAGACAAGAATGTTAACAAGCAATCTAAGGCATCATTATTCAAAGGTCACAAGAAGAAATAATTAGTTGGATGAATAATAGAAAGTTCACCCCACTCGAGCAAAAGAAGGAACAAATTTTGGAATACCTTCACATAGGAGTCTTGGCCACAGGATCGAGGATTGTGTTTCTCTCAAGCACCACATATAAAATTGCATTGACAATGAGCTTCTGGTGGAGGAAACGATGCCTGATGAAAATGTTAGGGGCCTAAGTTGAACTTGTTATGGCATTACTTTTTCATTTTCCCAGGCACTGTTGGGATAGTAAAGTTCCCTCTATAATGTCTTGAGCAACGGAAGTTGATTATTCTTTCATATGCAAGCATCTTTTGCTTTCTTGCATGCAATTTATCTATTGGTGGACAAACTTGTCTTATGATCTCATACATTTCTTCAATAGCCTTCATACTAGGCATCTTTTTAGTAGGAGCAATATAAGTAGCATTCAAATATAAGGAGATGGCTACAAATTGTTTTTCTAAAAGAAAATTTTCAGAGCTTTTGAAATCTAAGAGCAATCAGTTTACAAGTTCTCACATCCAAATGCATTCCAACTTTCCAGGTTTTGTGAGCTTTTCAAGATATTTAAGTTTTCAAGTATTTACTACACATTTTTCCAAGGTTGCACTATGGCGCATACAAATTCTTCAACTTTACAAGCTTTTCAAATTTTGCACCTTGATGCCTAAAAATTTTTCAATTTTGCGCTGCAGTGCACACAAATTTTCCAATCACATATAAGTTTTTCAATTTTGCACATTAGTGCACACAAGCTTTCCGATCACTAGCAAGTTTTTCAATTTCGCACATTGGGTTCACAAGTTTTTATATATCTCAAAAGGATTTTCTTTCGAACGTCTTATCTTCATGATTTCATCAAGAATTCTAGGGTTTAGTGTTCTATCTTTGCCTTGGCATTCCTTGCTCAGTAGTAAAGAGAGGCATCTATGAACACATAAAATTTTTATAAGTCCAAAAGATTGTTTTACCCTTCACCATGAGTTTTTTAAATTGGTTTTCAAAAACCAAAGCCCAAGAACAATAATCATTATTGAGAAAAACAAATATATTTTACACTAGCATTGAGCATCTAGACCTATATCACTTAAATGATCATGGAAAAGTAGGAATGTTCATCAAACTCTAAGAATTGTGTAACATGTGAGCAATTATGTTGTTTCTCTACTTTACAAAACATCAGGAGTTGTTAGAGCCAGCTAGCTAGGGTTTCCTTAGCTCAAGGCCAATTCATTCTAATCCGATCAGCTATTGAGACCATGCACCTACCAATTCTGGAAAACTGCAACATGTCAAGCCAGGCCTAGCTAAACAAAGTTCTTAGTGATTACAAAGTATTTCCACAATTACTTTTAGTTCAAGAATCTATATTTGTGTCCTAGAGCATTGTCCTAAGATCAGAGTGACACTCTCTCAACAGCCTTAGCAGGTACGAGATAAAATTCTTACAATCCAGAGCATGTCAACTCATGCTGATCTAGGATCACATTCTTCGGTGTTTGATCTGAGTATTTCAGACTTCAATTTCAATTCATTCATCCAGATTGGAGCTTAATTTATATTTTATAAATTTATTAAGGATTGTCAAGTTCTGAACATCTTGTTTTAGTATAGCTCAATCTTCCAAAATGAATTCTAATCAATCCGAGAATCAATTTCTCAATTTCTTTACATGGTTACGATCAACAACTCTTCAAGAAAGTATTTGCACCTCTAAATTGGATGGACATGGTTCAAATCCAAAGTTCTTATTTTTCCCTTGCCTATTCTTCAGGAAAGGGTCATCTTACTGCTCGTAAAAATTGAGTTTTTGAGTTTTGGAATGGCAAACAAAGTCTTTTAACAAAATTGACAAGATGCCTTATTTTAAGCTATGCACTTTCTAGTGTGGTCAGCCTACTTGCACAATTTTGATTTTCATACAAAGGGTATTTTGATCTTTTGAAACTACATGCATATTTTCCATATCACCTAACTTCAGAGCTACATGAATTAAGTTATCATTTCTTACAAGTTCATCAATAGCTCAAGCCCAAGCTCAGTCCACCTCAAATTTCAACCAAGCCAAGTTTCCAAAAATAACACCTAGACTAAGCCCAGTAAACCATCCATCCAACCTACATCTAAACCCATGTTCAAAACTGAACCGAGCCTAGGTCCAACACAAGAAACCCCACCCTACGTAGCCTAGGTTGAGCTAGGTCCAGGTTCACTCCATTTTCAAATCTCAATTCTAGATCTTGATGTCATATCCAAGTCTCCTTTCTATATATGGATCCCATATCCAAATCTCATATATGTAGTCTATTTTCATAGATCTAGATCCATTATTTCAAATTTTAGATATCAATATCTGATCATGATCTATATTTTCATATCATATCCAGATCCACTTTCTAGAATCTTTTTCAGATTTGAACCTGGATCTAGGTTCCAATATCTAACCTAGATCCAAGATCCACATATGAGCTTCATTATATTCCAATAATGCATCGCTTTTTCTCACTATGCTCTGTTTCTACGAAAGAGAAAAAGTATCTTCAAAAGAGAAAAATAGATGAAACAACTTTCCAAGTCCAAGGCACATAACCCAAAAAGAGTCTTGTATTTGGAGCTTGCAGACCTCACGATGAAGAAAACAGAGATGAGAGAGTACACAAATGCAATCAAATTCACAATATGAAGAACCTGACATGGATTGGGCAATGTTGGGAAGGCCATTCTTGCTCAAACTCACCAAATTAATGACATTCATGAATTAAGGTTCAAGGAGTGTTGGCATCTTTATCTATATTTCAAATAATGACATAAAAAGAAGGAAAAGAAATCACCTAAACATGGAGAGTTGATCGAGCCCTCTCCCATGACGTCTGCACAGGGCCTCGTTGGGTCATGGAGAGAAAGGGCGGCATAGGCTTCTATTTATAATGGTTTGCGAGAAGAGATTTCTCTGTCAAGATCAATATGGAACTAAACTTCTCTCCTCTCTTCTCCACTCAGAAAACACAAAAGCATATGGTAAATTAACTAAACAATATTTACTGCACTCTCGTTTCAAATCCAAATTCGATTATGTGAAAAGCAATGCCTGCATGGGGAAGTGCTGATTGACTTATGCTAAAGGATTCAAATTGACATTAAGCATGGAGAACAAACAATGCATGAATATAGAGCAAAAAACACATGTTAAAAGCATAGTTTAAAATAGACATACAAGAGAAAAATGTTCACTCAATCACATAGGGAGATCGATTCCAACTCTGCCTATGCCGAAACACTCAACAAAAAATTTCTCATGATTCATGTGCTTTCGTAACCCCATTATCCATTCAGGAATCATGATCCCCATGTTATTTTGTTGGGCATTTTCCTTAGATATGTATCAATTCTTCCATGTATGTTTTCTTTTTTGCTTTATATGTTTATATCAAGTTTTTCATATATATCTCTTCCTTCTACATTTCTTCATAAAACTTCTTAGTGATACAAAATTTTAAATTAACCACTTAAATGTTCTGATCTTTATGCCTATTCTTTCGATTCTGATTTATTTGAACTGGCATTCTTTCTTCTATATATATATATATATATATATATATATATATATATATATATATATTCTATAAACACTTACTCGAAATCATATATATACACACACACATATACATACATATATATATATATATATATATATATATATATATATATATATATATATATATATATATATATATATATATATATATATATATATATATATATATATATATATATATATATATAGACACACACACACACACACAAATATTTCTTATCAATGATGGCAACGATAGCCTTGCTTGCTTCCAGGTGTTCAATAGCAACTGCATTTCCATATATTGCAAAAAATGGCAACCAGCATGCTAGTTGGCTTGCCATTTATGATTACATGGACTCACATTGCTCCAAAGGTGGCATGTTCTTTGGTGTGTACTTTGGCTGTTCTAAAAAATACTATTTTGGTTGTGAATTTGCAGGTTGAGATTGGCTTCAAAGGGAACAACTTCCTAATTATAGTTGCTGATGTGGACACATTTATGGAGCTGAGAAGCTTGGAAGCTAATTTAGAGCAGGGTTTGAAGAAATGGTGGTAGGTTATCCAGCTTAGATTTTCATGATTCACCTGTTTAATTAATTTCTTTGTTTTAACAGAACATGCTGAAAATGTTGTCTTCCTAATCAAATCTGATTATTGTCTAACTTGTTCGACCTATGTCCTTAATGAGTAAACCTAAAAAGTAGTTCATCTGGAACTGATGGGCAATACATAAGTGAACAACAACTCATTAAAGTTTTGTACCTAATGATGGAACTCCTTGGTTCAATTGTTGGTGTGGTCAGGGAAGATGACGTCGTTGAAGTTGAGTCGCTAAGATGGTACCCTTGAGCTTAAGGTGTTGCCTCCCTCCACGAAAGGCAAGAGCAGCTCGATACGACAATCCAATGATTCAGTGTGGACCTCCATGACCACGTTTGCTTACTTGCATGCACAAAAAATAACAAAAATGAAGATCATCCAGTTAAGCTTCTTCACATATCTGATCTTAACAATATTCCTTCCTTCCTTTGTTACACACATGGAGCGTTAAAGTGGATTAAAGGCATGGCATTTTTTTAGTCCAAATTATGTGTCAACTTTATGCTTGTTGATTGCTATTTCTGGAACTTTCCTCACAAGCATAAAGCTCTGTTGCATGAAATAGTGCTAGCTAGCAATACCATGACATTGGCAGAGTGAGGTAGAAGGAAATAGGAGGCATTGGGATGATCATGTGGAACACAAGAAGTTAATAATTTGATTGTATTGAAAAACTGGTAGGCATCCATAAATCATTTAGTTATTAGTAACACACTATTTATGTTAGTAGTGTCCACAAATTCCAATGATAATTAATACTAACACTTGAACTTTCAAAGGAAAAGGCTTGCGTAAAGATAGAACAGGTGTTAGTAATGACCATAAATCATAGTTAATAATAATTCATTCTAATGCACAACACTTTCATAAGAAAAGCCTTCCGTAATGAGGTCTTTAGTAATAGAGTTTATAACACATTGTCTGCATTAGTAGAGACATTGACTAACACAATTTTTTGCATTACTAGATGCCTTTTTTCTTGTAGTGATAGCAAATAATGAAACCAGAAACCTGTTTGTGTCCTCTTAAGAGAGAATTTCAAAATTTACAAGTTCTTTTTTCCTCCATGATGCAGTTTCACAACTTATCGGGTAGATCAAGTTACAAGTTTAAAGTGTGTTAAGTTTGATGACATACAACCATAATATTTATATTCTACCTAAGATGATTTAGCATTCAGAAATGATTACATGCACTTTAAAAGAAATTCTCTATGTATTTTAAAATAAGCTTTGTGTACCCTTTGCATTTTTCTTATTACCTTTTTGCATTTTGTTTTAGGATTTAGGATTTCGTTACTATCTAACTCTGAAGGTTCATATCTATAGCCATCCTTAACTAGTCTACAGCTAGTTCACTATCTCCTTTATGTGTATATATTAGGGACCTGTCTCCAACACATGATCACTTCTTGTGTATCTTTTAAAATTCTCTTTTAGTTTTGTATTTTACTTCACTTCTTGCTCCTGAATGCTTCTTTTTCTCTATGTAGGGATTGCCTTCAATTGTCCTACAACATACTGAACGCGAAAGTGCATTTCTATTGCACATGTTTCATTCAAAACACAATAGAATGAGAATGATAGTCATGCAAGGAGTAATTTTAAGTCCTTACAAAGAATAATTCCTCAAAGCCTTATAGTTTTTTTCATTTCACAACAAGTGGCTGGCATATCTATTCTATTTTCTTACTCATATTTGTACATATGACATTTTTTACTAAGCATTTCTTAAGAAAACTAACTTTGTTTACATAGCCTGATATTTGTTACTAAACATTTTTTTACAAAACATCACCATTAAATATAAATGTAACAGAAAACAAAGAAACTTAGAAAAAAGAGCTCCAATATTGAAACACTAAAATAGTTGAAAGCAAGTCATATTAAAAGCACACTATATTTCCCTTGGAGATCACTGAATTCATGTTGGATCTCGCTAGCACACTTTTGAACATCAAAAAGCCAATGTGGAAGCTGAAAATAAGAGCCAAAAAAACATGACAAACAAGAAATTGAAGAGAAATTGAGATAATGAAGGGAAACAAGAATGAAAACCTGGAGCTTGTATAGGGAACCTTGAATGAATGGAGAATATGAGAAAACTACTTATGCAAACTAGAAGCAATGATGGATCATAGAGCTCTCCCTCTTCTTCTTACCGCCTGCTAGAATATCCCTCTATGTTTGTTGCACCAATTGTTGAGGTAGCAAAGATTGATGTTATCCTCCATGTCATTGTCGTCTATTGTAGCTAATGCTTAGAGTAGAGATCAACAGATCTCCTCTATGATATTGTCATCGCTATTGTTTCTTCTATGGCTAGGTTTTTTTGCTTTAATAGGAAGGTGCCAAAAGTCTATTCAGCTTCAAATTTCAGCTCTAATAGACAATTGAGTTCAACCATCTTCTCTACAAGTCTGTCTTCGACAAGGGGCTTGGTCAAGAGAAATAGCATTAGGGATATACAGAGGCAGCCAAGAAGTGCTTTAGGCGAAGGCTAACTCTCTAGCTACTTCAGAAGGCATCCGGCCCTCTATTTGTCACTCTTAGCAAGCCTCATTGCTCTTTTCTATTAATCCACTAAAGCATAACAACCTTCCCCTTCCCATTCCCATTCCCATTAGGCAGAGATCGTGAGAGAGAGAGAGAGAGAGAGATGCAAAATCAAGAGAAATGAAAATTTGATAGAGAGGGGTCCATATATAGATTGGGTGATAGAGATGGAGGCAACAAAGAGAAAAGGAAGATGGGCGATGGAGAAGGGGAAACACAGATGGAAAAAACAAGGGAGAGGGGAGAGAAATCGAAAGAATGGCACCTTATATCACTCATAGATTTAGGAATGGTTCCCCAAACCAGTGTTGGGGACTGTTTTTGATATCTATAAATTGTTGTTGTGGAATCTAATTTTTGAATGAAAACATTGTGCATGGTTTGAGTGAAATGTAGTGCATGTAGAGAGAACACCATATAATCAGATAATACACAAAAAATGCTCAGACAGCACTCCCTAGTGACATGGCTCTATCATGTAATTATTTGAAAACCAGCGTGATCAGCAAAACTGAATATCTTGGGTCCTAAAATCATCAATAGTTTTACATATCATATATGCATGTACTTGGATGGAAAATCCAATGCACATAGTATAGACTCCTCTAGACTGATTCTAAAGGTTTATGGATCCTTGTTCTCCTTATCACTCACCAATATACTAGCCTGCCTTAGAATGGGTGAGGGGAGGGTTAATACCCACCTCCAGTAGGTTGGTCCAGCCAACTACCCTGAGCTAATATCAGAGTATTCCATGACATAATGACCAGGACACATAAGTGTGGGAAACTTTTGAAATATTCAAGCATATGCACAATCAATTGGCTCTAATGTAATGTGGCCTAAGATGTGGGATAAAATGAAGAGGGAAACAAACATTGTTTTCAAACAACTCCTAAATTGAGAAGAGGATTATATGATAACATATCCATGTGAACATGGAGAAATCCCGGTAAATTCTATGTCATAATGCATACAAGGAACACACATACATGAAATCATGGGGTCACCTAGGTGGCTCTAAAGGTTGGGCCGAAATCCAAAACTTAGAAAGCTGCAACACTTGGTCTAATAAGATAGAGGCATCTCACATCATGGTCACCACTTTTGTTTACATATAAAATTTCATTTTACATGCAGCCCATGTAAATAGAATGATTTATGTATACCTGCCTCTGTTTTCTAGATGTTGGAATCCGAGAGATGGGACCCAACCTACTCGTACAAGGTCTGATCATTCCTAGAACCTTTACCAAGGGCAATCAAATCAAGGACTAGACTAAATGTTCTAATTTATATCGTCCAAAGCCTAAGAAAGTGAATGTGCCCTGATTTTAAAAGAATACAAGTTTCAAAATCTAATTAGATCATTGGACTAGAGCATATGAACAAGGACAAAATAAAATTGACATTTATTCATGTCCAGATCATCATAGATCCATGCAAACAAAACCTAAATGTAAAACTAGATCATACATACTTGAAGGCTGGACTCTATTTGGGATTCAGTAGAAGGATGTGGGCCTAGGCTTGAGGTATATTAGATCCAAATTTGAGTGTTTGATCTTAATCCAAGAGATTCAAATCTTCAGGTTTTTATGAGTGTTGGTGCTAAGTTTGAAGTGGAATGTATTGTGATAATCCAAACAATTCTTTGACTTGGTATTGATATCTAGATCCAATGATCTCAAACTTGGAAATCTTAAATCCAATGAATTTGATCTATTGTCTAGGATATGATCCTTAAGGTCTAGATCAAAATGTATTAAATCCAAATTTGATATATGGTTGACTGTGATCTGATCTTCTCAAATCGACTTTTACTAAAATCAACCCAGGATTTATGATTATAATCCAATGTCCTAGATCCAAGATCAAATGAGTAAAGGGTTAGATCGGTCGAAAGGGGTTGGACTTAAATGGGTATGAACCTTGCTAGACTAGGTTCAATCTAAGGATGAATCTGGCTAGGAATTATTAGGCTTTATTATGTCTCTTTGAGATCTTATATTAAATGAGAGTCCCATACTACATCATAAATAGTCTAGTGGGTCTTGTAGAGGTTGGCAGGGACCTAACTTTAAAGTTCATGAGTTTGAGTAGTGAACTCGAAGACAAGTCTAAGTTTCAGCTTCATGTTTACATGATCTATGGTTTTTGAAAAATATATTTAAAGAACTATGGTTTTGAAACCATTTAAAAAATATATATATTTTTCAAAAGTGGGTCTGCATGAGGTCTGAACTAGGCTTAGTTGTTCACCTGCAATGGCTACTACCTCAAGGCATACTACTGGGCTAACCTAGTTCAGTTTCAAATAAGGATGGACATGGGTGATATATGTGGATAAAGTGTGCATTTATGTACTGAATAGAACACTATGAAATTGGAAGTGAGAGAGACGATGAGGCATACCTGGCCTCACGATGAAAACAATAAGCTAAACTATAGCATTATAAGAGAAAGTGAAGCAAACCTAGGAGCTAAAATAAGAGAGAAACTAACCTAAGCAAGAAGAAAGCAAAATAGAGAAACCTATGCATGCTCCAAAGAAAAAAGATGAAAAGAAATTACTAAATTACAAATAAGAAAAAAAATTACCTGCACCTGCTGAAGACCTAGCTGAGCCTGCTCTCATGACGTCTGCATTGAGCTTGCTTAGGTCTTGGTTGAGTTCTACTAAAGATCGAACTCAAGAACTTGACTAAGACTTGAAGTGAGCAAGCTTTTGAGGTTAGAATTTTACCAAAACTTGTGGGCTTTAAAGCAGCCCAAATTTTCAGGGCTTAAAGGGGGGATATGATCCTTGTTTATAGCTAAGGAGGGGGGCGAACCCCCTTTGGGAGGATCAATACATGTCTAAATTTTTTTAGTCATCTCTCCTAAAAAACACAAAAGAAATATATTAAAATGGTGTTTTCAACAGAAAAATTCACTATGCATTCGATTAGGATCGAAATTTGATTTTGTGAAAAGCAACACATGCCCAAATAAGTGTTGATCTATTCATAATAAACGGCATATAGCATGGAGCATGAACACAGAGTGGAGATAACACACATTAAAAGCATTTGTTATAACCTATATTCAATAGAAATATGCTCATCCTGAATCCATACAGATAATGATTCATATTTCATCTATACCGGCTTACTCAAGATCTAAAGAAGATTCTAAAAAGCAGTTTTGGATATCATATGGATATTTGGATTGTGATTTGATATTGAGGTCTGAGATTTGAAATAATGGATCTGGATCTATAAAAAACAGATCACAGATCTCAAATTTGGATAAAAGATATGGATATGAGATCTGGGATTGACATGGACCTGATGTTGGCTCAATCTAGGCTAGGTTAGTTTAGACTCAGTCAACTTGTGCTGGACCTAGACAAAGTTCAGTTCGGAATGGGTTCAAAGCTAGGCTAGGCACAAGGTCTAGCTGCACTCAGTTTGGGTTCAATTTTTGGAAACCAGTTTAGCCAAACTGTAAGGTGAACTTGGCCTAAATGTGAACCTACTGGGTTCATGTGGACTTATATAAAATGCTAACTTAGGTTCATGTGGCTCCTAAGTTAGGTTTTATGAAAAATATGCATACATTGGCAAAAGATCAAAGTACCCCTGGCATGGAAAATGAGATTGGTGTGTCGTGTGGGTAGGCTGACCACACAAGAAGGTGCTCCTAGTGAAAAATAGGCATCCTGCAAAATTTAATTGAAAAATGAGCTCCTTTGCCACTCCAAAACTCTTTTTTCAAATTTTACAAAATGTAAAATGACCCATTTTTGAGTGGTGTGCAAGGGCAAAATGAGAACTTTTAATATAGGGCACAAACATCTACGTTGGAGTTGAAAATACTTTATGGAGTTGCTGGTCATAGTGATGTGAAAAAATTGAGAAAATGATTCTTGGATTGAACAGAATTCAGCTCGGAAGATTGAGCTGCACTGAACTAGAACTAGTCAATCCTTAGTAAATTTATAAAATGAAAATTAAACTCAAATAGAGATGGTTGAACTGAAACTAAAGTATAAAATGCTCAGGTTGAGCACTAAAGAATGTGATCCTAGCTTGATGAGAGCTGACGTTTTTGAAATGAGAGAATTTTTGCTTGGACTTGCTAAAACAAGTGAGAGAGTGTTGCTCTGATTTTATGACAATCACTCCATAGCTCAAATCTGGATACCAAAATTAAAAGTAACTCAAGAAATACTCTGTAGACATTAAGGATAGAGTATGTTGAGTTTGATTCAGCATGGCATGGTTATGATGATCCAGAAATGATGGGTGAATGGTCTTAGTAAGTTGATCAAGTTAGAATGAATTGATTTTGAGGTGATGAAACCCTAGCAAGTTGATTCTAATGACTCTTGAGGTCTTGCGAGATTGTTAGTCAATTCTTGGAATTCTGATGAAATTCACCCATAGTGATGGGTCACCAGGGTAAAATAGTCATTTTACTTGAAATGATAACAGGTGATCTGGGTCTAGGTGTTAAATGCAAAAGAGAAATGTTTTTGTTTGGTTTAGCAACAACCCTTAAATCTGATTTCTAAATATCAATTTTGAGATCTCCTAGTGAAGGGCAAAATGGTTAGTTGGACTTATGCAATTTTGGTGTGGTCACAATCTTATGCTAGCTTTCGTCCATTGTCTATGAAACATTAGCACACAACTTGTTAATCGATCAACATTCATTTCCATTTCCCATTTATAGCTCATATAGGTGCAAACCATGTGCACACCATGGGTGACATTAGATCCAGAGACAATTCTTGTGGTGGCCCAAAACACTACAATGCAGTATTTACTGAAGCGAAATAGCAGTTCATCAAGGAAAAAATTATTCCAAGAGGACTTGCTCAGCCTTCCATACAACACCTAAGTTAGGAAGGCGAGAGCCCAACTACAAGCACAACACACAACGTTACCTTCGGCCTTGCACTGCCTACCTTTCGGGTAGACTACACCATTGGTTAGGCGGGATGAGTCCCAAACATATTGCTTTGCCCAATTGACCCAGGAGTTAATGATGTGAGCAACATACACGGTATTTAAGGCTAGAACACAAGGCTGGCTCAACCATTCCAACCCAAAACACATTCATTTGGAAGTATGCATTCAGCTATTGCCCTTAGAGCTAGATGAAAAATACACAAGGGGTGACACTCTAGTTTTTGAGATACCCTTCAAGGTCTGCATTAACCATGTGTAATACGGAGTGCACTCACACACTTAGTAGACTGCAAAGTAAAGTGCAAATATCACAATCTGATTCATCTTGTATGAGAAGCCAAGCTATAGGTTGCCCTGGTTGCTGAGAGAGGTTTCATAAAAGGGTTAATTTTGTGGTTCAGTGAGAAAGCCAGTGGCAAAAGGGGAAAGTTAAGTATGTAACTTCATGATCCCCATGGGAACTACTAGAGGCAATGTAGTGCTAGGCGCACCCAAAGAATCAGCTTGTGCAAAGGGGCCATCCTAGAGATCATTCATGAGTACCATAATAAGTGGCATTTTAGTAATTTTAAACAGAAGTAAAGTTCAAAATTTAACGGAGTGCACCCTGATCTCAGAGGGAAATTTTGAGAGGTGACAAAGAGGGCTAGACACCATTCATATTTCATATTAGACTTGCAAGAGTGGTAAACTTGTAATTTTTTTTTTTTTACTGCAAACAAGGGTAAGTGGAATTTCCTAATTCTTTAGTAAGACAAAGTTGGGTGCTTTATTCTTGAGGTCGCTACTACAAAAGGCCAATGGTCAGGCTAGGGTCGACGCTTCTGAGCGTAAGCTAACGTTAATTACATAATTGTAGATACTAAGGATGGTTAAGAGTAAAATTTGGAACCTTGTTTAAAATCGGATTTGTTGTGTTCACAATATCCAACATTTTTGTTTATAAGAAGATGCGTACACTGCTTAATATAAAAGCCTAAAAGGTTGGATGCTTCATTTGTTTGGCCGGATTGAGTGAAAGGACTGACAGAGTAGCTGCATTTGATAAACATCTATAGAAATAAAAAGGAAAGAGGATTCACTAAAATAAATGGTGCAAGTGTGGAAATCAATGAGTACATACTTGGAATAGACATTTTGTTAGAAAAATTCAATAAGGAGGCATTCATTATATCTTCATCTAAATTAGTTTATGAAAACTTGGTTTTATGAAAACCATGTTACTTAAAGATTTTTAAAAATCCTTTTTTTTGGGGTGACACATACAAACTTGGTTTTTGAATAGCTTGAAGGGCATTAGGTTTCTGACTGGCTATAACAAAACTAGGCATGTCAAAACTGGGTTTTCCTCGAACCCATTTTTTATTGTACCCAACACTAAAAAAACTTCGTTTTGGAGAGAAATCAACTTTTGCCTCCAAAACCTGGTTTTAAGTGTCAGCCAAAGCTCCATTTAAGCCTCTTTGATAGAGGGGAAAGAGAAAGAAAAAAAAGGGACAATGATTAAAATAAGATATTTGGATGGAGGAAAAGTGAAGAAGGAAATGGACAGGTGACAAAATAAACTGTTTGGATGGGGAGGAAAGGAAGTGAACCAATGGAAAGATATGTTTATTTCCTTTCCTTACCTTTCCTTTTCCACCCCATCACCTTTCCCTCCTTTTATTTTATTTTTCTTTCCATTTACTAAAATCTTTTTTTTCTCCATCCATCCAAACATAAATGAGGTATTGTATAAGGAAGTGAAAAACTTACTTCTTTCAATTTATTGATGCAAAATAGTTTTGGGCGTATCACCTAAACAAATAAACCCCGTTTGCAGAATCTATTACTTTTTTTTTTTTAACAAACAGGTTTACATGAGGGCGTCATCGAGGGTTTTCTTTTATGAAGTTTTTCATTTGGCGCATTAGCAGCCAAGCTCAAGGTAACTTGCGGAAAGCCTCTGGGCGCGTCAAGATCCGAGATGATGGCGTTTAGTGCATGCCGGATTCTTATTTTCCTTCGTCGTTTGCAGATTGAGTTTAATCGGCTGTCGGGGGATTAATTACTCGGCTTAACCGGCTTCACATATAGCGAGCTTCGCAACTCTGTCTAGTGTTAACGACTGCGGTGCAAGTGCAGCCGACGGCAACGGCACGGGAGGCGAAGAAAGATATAAAAAAGAGGAGACGGAGGAAGAGGGGCTAGGGTTTCTCCTCCCTGGAGAATGGCAGGTGCTGCTTCTTTCTCTACGCAGAAGGCGAACATAGGGGGTATTCTTCCTCACCCCTTCCAGAAAACGACTTCATTACTCCAAGTGCATGCACTGTCCCTTGGATTCAGCAGGCTGGCGGCGATGGACTCCGCCAGACTTCTTTTTCCCGGCTTGAGCTCGTTTTACCGGCAGTCGTTGAACTGTTCTAGGCTGCGGGCCGTTGTTGATGACGATAGCAGCAGCGGCGTCGCTATTCCTGATGCTGCTCCTTCTAGGACGAGGAACAAGTAGGAATCCTCTGCCTCCTCCTTTCCATGATTTGCTTCACTGAAGGGTAGTTGCATGATTTGAGACGAACCCGTCTGTTGCATTCCCTCATTGAGTTGTCTCCGAAAAGGGAGTCGACGGAGTCGTCAAAATATCAAGGGGAAGCACTTAAAGTTGATGGATTCACCTTCGGTGTTTCCCCTCCTTTTCTTGTTCATACGTAACAAGGCGAAGTTAATTGTTCAATCCTTCTCGGTGAAGGATTTTATTCCTCTACAAAACTCGCAACAAGGTGTATTATAAGTATTCCTTTCAAGAAGATTTTCCTTGGATGTGTTTTTTTAGTTCTAATTTCGTCAGTAAAATCTTGGGAATTCACGAAAATAAAGGAAATATACAAAGAATAAAATAAGAGGATTACGAGATTATGGGTTTTCTGCTAACTTTTTTTGTAAATTTTTTTAAAAGAATTAAGAAATGAGAATTATAATAATATGCACATCAGGGATGTCTTTTTAAGGGGCAAAATGCCACGATATTATTAATGAACGTTGCAAACTTATTGTTTGGTGATATATTGAAAATTGCGACATTTCTCTGAGAAGAAATTTTCTTGCTTCTTGGCGATGAAAATGTGACATATTCAGAATATTGCCAATATTTATGCTTGTGATTTGTATGTATGCTACAGATCAGTACGTGTACATATTATCTAAGTTATGAGGATATATTTGTAACGTCTTTCTTATATATTTTCTTGTTGATTGTTTCATCTTCCTTTTTCTTTTTGTACATTTTATTTCTTCTATCTAGTCACAATAAAAATGGCTGACTGATCTAGTTGCCCTGTCTTGTATCTATTGAGGCCGTTGTCTTCTTCTGAATTTTCAACTTCTTGTGAAGCTTGTTGTCTCTTAATAACGTTCTTTCTAAAATTTTGTGACTTGAGTACTTTGTGTTAAGTGAATTGCTCTTGTATAAAGGACAGCATGGTGCTTGCTAGATTCTTGCAGAACCCATTATAGCAATTGGTTGGAGTCTTTGGAGTTTGGACTATTGTGAACCCTGTTTGTATGTGACATTTCATAGTATACAGGAGCCATAGACTTGGCAGTGTAATACATATCGCCTTCTGGTGACTTTTTGAAACATATTGCACTGTACAGGAGATATAGGACAGTTATTATGTCATAAACCAAGATTAATGATTTTAAGTAGGTTGATGACATAATAACTGTCCTATATCTCAGGATTATAATATGATTTCAGCCTGTTTTCTGAAACATACAGTTTTGGACATTGTGGTCACATCCATGTGGTCAGATTGTGAGAGCTGGTTGAATCCAGTCAAACCAGCTGATGGTTTCCAGACGGCAAAAATAGTGTGCAGCAAAAAGAATGCATATGGCCAGCCTCTATTTTGGGCTGAACAGGCCGGCTATTCCTTGAATATCCTTTTTTATGTGTTTTCACAAGATTAGGACCATCCTGCTTTATGTGGATTTTCTAAGTGCACAGTCCCACACACATATATATACACACAGATATACACCAATCATACTCAAAGATATCTGAAAATATCCTAATATTCATGCTGTTCTGGACTCAGCCATAATGTTGGCTATCATACAAATATCTCTAATGTTTTGAAAATATCCTATTTTGAACGGAGCTGATAATGTTGGCAATGTATTCCACTAAAAAAAATATCACCAATATCATCTAGATTGTTCTCAATATTTTCCTAGAAATTGGAAGTTCCCTTTTTCATATTCTCAGCATGCAATTTTTCTATTTTATTTCTTTTATTTTTCTTTGATTTATTTATATTTCTCAAGAAAGGTACTAGAAAACCTGTTATCTCATCATCTTTGTTTCACTGTTTTTAAGCCTTTGAAAGTTTCCTGATATTTTACCAAGAAAAGTGCACCTTAAAAATAAATTCTCAAAGAAGCCCTATCGAGAGATTGCCGCCAATGAAACTGGTATTTCAATCTCAATATATAGATAGATCATAGATGGGTACCATACTAAATTATACAATAATACTGTGCCATGATACCTTATGGTGGTTTTTCTTATGCATTGACATATTTGTTTTGTGTATTCTTAGGTGTTGTTTATGACTCCTATTGCTTTTAGCTCACTATTTGTGGTTGGAAATTGAATTGCTATTCTCTTCTTGCAGATGCATGTCTTGGGGTGCAAGTGTATGTTTGTACCTTGATGTATTGATTAGTTTATCCTAATGAACTGGGTATGGCATAATCTTTGAACTTTTCTTCCCTACGACTTTTGAGGGTGCAGGGTTCAGCGCCATACCATATCCGTGTTTGTTGGTGATGAAAGTGGCATGATAAATAGGATTGCAGGTGTGTTTGCGAGAAGGGGATATAACATTGAGTCTCTTGCAGTGGGTTTGAATAAAGACAAGGCTCTCTTCACCATAGTTGTTTCTGGCACTGAAAGGGTGTTGCAGCAAGTCATGGATCAACTTTGCAAGCTTGTCAATGTTTTGAAGGTTTTCCTTCTATCACTTGATGCGTTCATTTTGAATGCTGCATTTCCCTTTTTTGTATGTTGGCATATAGTATGTATATATTACTTTGGGTTTATGTGGTGCTATATCTTAGCTTGTGAATTTTGAGCACAGTGCAGGCCTTATATGTTAGTATCCCAAGTCACATAGGTATGGGTCTGCATTTGGATAATGAGCGTATGACTTGGCAATCAGAGAAATTGTAGGAGTTGTCCTAAATTAGAAGGTTCCTGAAACTGAAAGGTGGAGAAGTGGAAATGCCCATGATCCTATGTTGAACATTCTCCCTGAAGCAGACAAAAGGCATCCTCTCTCCTCCGAGATCAGCCTGTGGATAAAATTAGTGCTTGCATACTGAAACCTCTCCTTGTTAAACATTGACCAATTGGTGAGGTCAATTCTTTTCTTATGGAATTTCTTCCATTGAGAAGATCCTTGAAATTTGGTGATTAACCAAATTTGTTGATGACAAGGCTCAAGAACTTGAAGGGCCCGAAAGGATAAAATTAATAATGGAAATAGAAATGAGAAGAGTGGAAAATTGGTCCCCACAAAATCATCATTTGGCTTCTCACTTGTATCAATACGGCAAATGTTTAAGTATGCCCATTAAGCTTGGGATTACTTAAACAAGACCCACACTATGAAGGATGTTGTACACGTGCAACATACAAGTAAAAATTGCAAATCTTCAACAAGGAGACAAGGCCATAAAAAATATCTAGTCAAAGTACATCAATTATGGGGTGAAATGGCTGTGCACAAATCTTATTGGGTTGTTCTTAAAAGATATAGTCCTTAAGAAAAACAAATCAAGTAGAAAAAAATTGTCAAACAAGGGTGATACACAGGCAAGAATAGATATAAATTAGAGGTACTAGGCCTGAAAACATAGAAAATTGGAGAACGAAGTAATATTTACTAATGGACCTTAATACCTGGGTAAAAACAGCTTTCTTCCATCAGGGAATAATATACATATTTATACAAGTAAAATTCAGTAAAAGAAAGAGAGCTGCACCAGCTCCAATGGCTACCTCCAGCTTGGCGAAAGCATGTTTTGACTAAGCTGAACTCTAAGATCATAAAAATACAAAAAGTGATAAATGAAATAAAATTTTCACAACGAAATCTATATAGAAATGTACATACTATATTATATTATATACACACACATATGTATTAGTCCATAGTCATATATCTATTACAAATTTATATATACATGATTATATATATATATGTGTGTGTGTGTGTGTGACTGTGCATGTATACAAGTTTTCACATACCTTGTAACAAAATGCTACAAGTTTATCACTGGTTTGAGAGCTGATTTTGAAAGTGCAAGGACTTCCTTGCTTCATCAATCTTAAGTTCCCATTATGAGTGGCGATATTGCTGAACTCCAAATGAAAGAAAACAGGTTGAGCTTTGCCAAGGAGTAGAATGAAAGTGTTGCTGTTACTTGCTAGCCCCGGAATGCACATAAAGCCATATAGGCCCTCCTCACTTTCGTAGGTCTAATGAAGATGGAAATGAGGAGGTTACATGTTTTAATTGTTGTAAAATGGGACACCCAAAACATGAATGTCCTAAGTTAAAGAAATTTGATAAAATGGGATGCATGAAATGGTAAACAATATTGACACAGTCATTTTGTTATGTGAATGTGAGTAGCATCTTAATATTAGTAACTAATGTCTTGGGTTTGGACATGCTGAAGTTGTTCAGTGCAGTTGGTGAAGACTTTTCAAATTAAATAGTTCACTCTTGCTTTTATTGTTCGACATCGATATGCATTAGACCCTGTTTCTGATGCTTCTTTAGCTGATTAATTGTCCAGGGTTTTGTGTAAATGATTTTCTGATTTGAATTCATGAACTATATATACAGTTAGTTAATTGTGTGACATGGTCCATTGTTCATGGTGTCTTTCTACTGCTGGTATGTTCAAAGTTTGATTTCTTAACCTGACACTGTCTTAAACATACCAGGTTGAGGACATCTCAAGGGATCCTCAGGTGGAGCGAGAGTTGATGCTTATAAAACTCAATGTTGACGCAACCAATCGTATGGAGGTAACCTGTCTAGTCCTTACTAGAAATATTTCGTCCACATGGATGGGCTAGATGAATCTAAACAAATACCTTTGAGAAAAAGTGTGACTAATTTATATGTCGATTTATATTTTTTCCCTTTAAACTTATATTTTTCATATTTTAAATACACTAAAAATAATATATAAGTATATATAATAAAAAAAATCAAATTTATTTAAAGTCATTATTTCATATGGAAATTTTATAGTTGTGCTTATATTCTAACATCAAATTGTAAAGCTACAAAACTTGTATTGTTGATTTCCTTATTCTGAAAATAGAATAAGACAAACTCTTTTTTAAAGATTTCTAACATTCAAAACTAATATTCGCTAGTTCACATAATATATGTATCACATCAACATATATGAAAAGAATGTCCATTAATAGAATACAAAGTAGCAGTTGACTGTAGTTAGTTACATCCTAATCAACTTCGGTTTTCTTTTGGTCGTCATCATGACTCATAAAAAGACAAACCATTCATTTAATTTAAATTAATGAAGTGTCACTGTATCAAAGTGTACATTATTTAAGAAATTAAATAGAAGAGTCTAAATAATGAAAATTTGAAGCTAAACCTTTTTCCCGAGTCATCTACAACCAAATATTGGAGTCACCATGAAGCCTCTAGCCATGGTATCTGATCCTCCTCTACTAGCCTCTCACATGTGAGACATTTTGTTTTATAGGGCTCAAGACATGAAGTTTGTCTATGATAGGTTTAATCCTCGCCCTAGCTTTGTCAATCCAAAGCATGCATAAAGCATAACAAAAACTGCTGTAAATAGCAACACAACCCGTAGCATCCATAACATGTTGTTATAGTAATATGCTATGTCACACGGGTGCGGGTACAATACGGGTACGTGGACACGGCTATTTTCAAAATTTTAGGATACACGGACACGGTGAATTTTATATTCTAAAAAATTAAAAACGATAATAAAATAAAAAAAACATTAAATTAATAATTCACTCTTACAATGTCATAAGTCATAAGAAAGAGTCTCATACAAAACATTGTTTATCACTGCTATTCCATGAGTAAGGCACTAAGGCAAAACAACAAAATCCCCAAATCGGCAAAATCTACAAATCCCCAAATAAAAAAAAAAATAACATATCGCACATAGCATTGAAGAAGAGGATCAAGATCGACAGATTAACCGTCCAATCTTCAAACCAAAACATCCCCAAATCGGCAAATGCAAAAAAAAAAAAAAAAAAAAAAACCCAAATGAAGCATGAAACCCTAACTTCTAATATCGAAAAGAAAAAAAAAGCCACTTACTTGTCTATCGTTGGCTGCTGCCGAACACCACCAGACGTTGCCGTGGATCGCCGGACCTCGTCGCCGTCACCCGCCATTGTTGCTGAACTATGCTGTCGCCCACCACTCAGTCGTTGCCGGGTAAAGGTCGAGCGTCAAAAAGCCAGCGTAAAGAAGTCAAGGGTTAAAAAGAATGTCGGGATAGAAAAGTGGTTCGGATCGGGTCTGACCCAAACCCGATCCAAAACGTATCCTGCCGTGTCCAAGTGTCGGGATTCGCATGTCAGAGTGTCGATGCCGGTACGTGGCCCATTTTGCCGTGTCCGTGTGTCGTAGGTAATATGACATGATATTAAACATAAATATGCTGTGCATATGCTTATTGTTAAAGATACAAAAGGGGGTTTTCTGAAATATTAATAAGTCGGGGAGGATCTCTTTAAATGTTTTGTTATATTTAGTGGACTTCTCTTGTAATTTTCCCTAACCCTAATCTCTTAATAGAGATTAGGGTCACGTAATGCAATAGTCCTTTTCCGCCTCTCTCTCTCTCTCTCTCTCTCTCTCGTAACATGGTATCAGAGCGGGTGTTGGAGTCGACGGTAGAGTGCGCCTTCCGGTGACCTTCTCCGGCGACCACCTTCTCCGGCGACGACCTTTCCGGCGACGATCTTTCCGGCGAATAGTAGTGAGTTCCTTCCTTTTTATATAGCTCTCTCTCTTGTCATCACCACTCCTTATTCCCTCTTATCACCCAATAAGGAGACGGTGAGGGAATAGGGGTTGGGCGTGCCGTGTGAAGGAGGACCTGATCACGCCTATGTGGAAGGCGTGATCAGATCCTCATATTGGTCGTATGAAGCAGCCTATTGTCAGACTGCGTGAGGTGTTGTGGATGCTTTGTGGAGTCTATATGTTGCTTATAAATTCAGTTTTTTGAATATGATCAGAATTTTTCTCTAGATCGTGCATGCAAATTCAGTAAAGTAAGACTGCGTGAGGACTGCTGCTGATCCTTGTAGAAGTTTTTTGTTTGATTTCGTGGTTTCTTTGACACGTGGACAGAAAATTTATAAGAACTAGCAACTGTTATAAGTTGCAGTAGTATTCAGTCGTTGGGAGTTTATTCCTTTTTTTGTCATTGGCTGAAATAGATCTGAAGTGACAGTATTCTTCCTAGCTCTCTTTCTTTAACCTTTTGCGTCAATCTGGTCTTCTTTATTAACTATGGCTGAAAACAGTAAATCTGAAGGGTTTGTTGACTACAAGATGGCTGGAAATTCATTCTCTTATGGAACCACGATGAAACTCAATGGCTCAAATTATGAAGTATGGTCTAGGGTATTCATAATGTCGGTGGCTGGTCATAGAAAGAAATATATTCTTGAGGAGGATGAACCTATTGAGAAAAAAGGGATATATGCTGCGTGGGATGAAGATAATTATATTGTTATGTCGTGGATTATGAATAATGTGGAGTCTCATATAGCCCCAACTATTGCATATTATACCAAGGCCAAGGATATGTGGTCTTTCTTGAGAAAGACATACTCGCATGCCACTAATGTCATCAAAATTCTACAACTAGAAGAGGAGTTATGCAACATTCGACAAGGGGATCAGGACCTATCACAATATTTTGCTACTTTGACTGCTGCATATGAACGGTTAAAGGCTCTTCGTCCACCTTGCCAGCATTGTTATGCATCACATGTTGAGACTGGTATGGTGGCGAAGTTTTTATCTGGCCTATCTTCAGAATACTCTGTGGCAAAGTCTCAAATTCTAACAGGCAGTGAACTTCCAGATTTAGCAGACACGTATAATAGGCTGAGTCGTTTTGCAGCCACTCTTTCTCAGACTACGCATGACACACCAGTCTCTGCACTCGTGATATCAGGAGGACGGGGCCCTAGTTCTTTTGGAGGCACTAGGGGACGTGGTACAGGCCGTGGCGCTGGACGTGGCAGATTTCAGTGCTCTTATTGTGGCAAAATTGGTCATCTAGAGGATCGTTGTTGGGACAAACATCCTCACCTCAGGTCTAATGTTTCCTCTGGATGTGGCGGAGGTAGAATCACCACAAGCAGAGGTCCTTCTTCATCCCAAGCAACTCATTCAAAGGCAACAATATCTATGGTTGAGTCTTCTACTGATCCTTCTATATCTATGTCATATTCTCTTGACTTAAGTAAAGATGAATATGATCGTGTTCTTGCTCAGAGGTCTGCCTCTACATCTACCAATGCTGCTGTTGTAGATTCAACATTCTCTGTTGGTGCTCCTACTGCTGAACCAGGTATGACATGGATGATAGACTCGGGTGCTTCTAGACATTGTTGTAATCAACCACAAAATTTTTCATCATTTGTCAGATTTTCTACACCACAACATGTTAAGCTGGCTGATGGCAAGTTGTCCCCTGTTTTGGGTAGCGGTGATATTTACCTTCCACATTTAGGCACTATTACACATGTGCTATATGCTCCTCAGTTTCCTGTTAATTTGTTATCTGTGAAGCAGCTAGCTATCAACTTACAATGTAAAGTCATTTTTGAATCTGACTCTTGTTCTTTTTAGGACCTACCAATTGGGAAGATGATTGGTGGCGGCCATGAGCGTGAGAGCCTTTATTTTTTGTCTATCCCAGTTGATGTTGCTGCATCTTCAGTCCCTTCCAAGCCTTCTCCCTTCTAATGGCATCTCAGACTGGGTCATCTTTCAGTACCAAAACTTCGTCGCATGTTTCCAGATATTCCTGCATCAGAGTCCTTCTTATGTGATGTCTGCCAGTTGGGCAAGCATACACGGAGCAGCTTTCCTTCGAGTCAGAGTCCGTCGAGTCAGAGTCCTTTTGATCTCATTCATGTGGATGTATGGGGTCCTAGTCGGGTTCCTTTTCGATCATGTTTTCGATATTATCTTGTTCTAGTTGATGATTTTACTAGAGCCAGTTGGGTTTTCTTGTTAAGGGAAAGATCTGAAGTCATATGTATTCTTCAAAAATTTATCAAGGAAATGAAAACTCAGTTTGGACTCATTGTCAAAAATATTCGCACTGATAATGCTCTTGAATTCAAGTCTTCCATTCTACTTCAGTTTTATGCCGACCATGGAATTCGACCTCAATATACTTGTCCACATACATCCCAACAGAATGGTGTAGCCGAACGCAAACATCGGCAACTCCTAAACGTAGCTCGTACCCTCATGTTACATT
>JAANDH010000906.1:0-107552 GCA_011799765.1 Nymphaea thermarum
TCAGCTAATGTCCTAACTGATCAACTAACCTTTGTCTCGTGATAGACTTCTAAGAAATGTATTCCAAGTCATACTATATGAAAAGTACCTGCCACCTAGCAATTCTTCCTATAAAAAATGGCTGCTTGATGATATATTTGAGAGGATTTAATATGGAAACTACCTTGACTCCACTTGTTTTCAAGTAATGCTTGATATTTTGAGACAAAGGAGCTTCATTTAAATCCACCTGATTTATTTTTTCTAGAGGATGACATGATGGTTGAGTAAATCTTCTGACCTCAAAAGCTCTACATGATTTATTCTTTTTTAATGTGATAATGCACCCAAAACTGGCTCTACCGTCTGCAAGTTCACAGTCATCTTGATATGAAATAGCTGGAATTCTTCAAACTATTGTACCAAAGCCCAAGTAACTTCCTGATAAGGTGCCAATTTAGGATCTTTCACCTTCCATTCTTCATTAACTTAGTTCTCGATGAGTAGAGAATCACCGTAGGCATGAAATTTCCAACATTAGAACTTAGCAACATTATGAGTCAACATATCAATGTTTCATATTAAGTCATGTGAGTGCATGTGAATTTTAACCAAAGAAGATGGGGGACTATCTCCATTTCAAAGTGAGTAGGAGAATCCCAATACCTGTTTTGGCGATGTTCTTGGAGCCATCAAAGAACATCGTTCAGGGATGAATAGTTTCACTACGTAAAACTTCTTCAGAAGGAAAATCATCATTGTCCTTCAGCTCTTCAGCTAATATGCTAATTGATAAGCTAATGTTTGTCCCGTGATAGACTTCTAAGAAATGTATTCCAAGTCATACTATATAAGAAGTACCTGCCACATGGCAATTCTTTCTATAAAAAATGGCTGCTTGATGATACATTTGAGAGGATTTGATATGAAATTTACCTTGACTTCACATGAGAGCATATAATGTATCAATTTTTTTACATATCTAAACAAGGAAAAGACATGTTTTCTCCATCATCGAGTACTTTTTTTTCCATATCGAACAATGGTTTTGCTGACATAATCCATTGCATGCGCTATCTTGCAACCTTCTTCATGCATTGCTGAAAATCCTCAACAAATAGTGTGTTTAATAGAAATGTCTAACAACAATGTGTGCCCCAAGACTTAGTCTAATTATAGCCAGAATATTCATCCTTGAAACAGAACATTGCATGGCCTATTGTATTGTCAACCAATGGATGGATATTAGGCAAAAGGTAGCCAACTTTTAGTGTGGCCTTGTTGAGAACTCAAAAATCAATGCATGTCTGAACCCTTCCATTTGTTTGGTATGAGCATTATGTTGACAAGCCATTTAGGATAATCAATTGTTATGATAAACTTGGCTTTGAGTAGATTTTTTAATCATTCTTTGACCTTATCTTTGACACACATATCTAATTTCCTCGGTTTCTAGTTGACTGGACAACTCCCTGGTTTGAGAAACAACATGTGTTCCACCAATGTTGGATCCAATCCTGACATATGATCATATGTCCATGCAAATATCTCTTTAAAATTTATACCAGTTTTCCTTCTTTTGAATCCAAATTGACACCAATCTGTACAATTTTGGGATCTTTTGTGGTCTCAATATTCACCTTCTTGGTGGGATCATTGAGCAATGCTAGTGGTTGATCCTTTCACTGTAATTGAGCCAAATCTATAGGGTCCAATTTTGGTTATGTTTGTTTTGATGGTTAGGTTGGTTATTCTTGTGGAATTGGCTCTTCCCATTTTCTAACTTCATAGACATATGGATTCTATTGTGCATTCAGTGTACATAGTGAGACAAATAATAAGAAAGGAGAGGAGATAGACATATAGATATGGGCAAGACTTGAACTTTATTGATAAACTTTGAAGTATATGGACCCCTATCATCCCTACAAAAGATTGGGAAAAAGACAAGAAAAGTGAAACAGTGACAATGATTTTCTATTTAATCTCCTCGCTTCTTCTTGGACTGGTCCTCGACTTCCCCTTGTCAGGCTTTCTCTTAAAGCCAAGATCTGCAATTCCTCTATGCCTAGCTATATTATTGATAGCATCTATGATGCCATCTTCATTAATCCCCAAGCATGAGTATGGCTTGTAGCCCATTTTGATCATCAAGTACAAAGCTTTGCAGATCGTTCATATTAAGGGTGTCTTTTGATGGCTGCCTCATTGCTCCTATCGCTAAGCCTGTAGAAAGTTGGACCTTTTTCGTTATACTATATTGACTTGCTCCATAATCTCAGGTTCATTGATGCTCAAGCAGTCAAGGATGTCTTTCAAATATACCTTGTTAGGGTGCTGGACACTCAGCATCTCAATGGTGCATATGGGACGAGGGACCATAAGTTGTGGGAGCCTTTCTTTAGGATTCTCAGCTAGGACCATAGTAATAGTGCCTCTATGACCCTATTTGATGCACTATGTAAAGTAGATGACACAATATTTGCCTCGTGTACCCATGGTCATTCAAGGACTAAATTGTAAAAGGGTGGCACATCCACCACAAAGAAAAGGAATGTATGAATGGTGAAGTTGATATGCATGTCCATATATATCTTGCCCTTTACCTTCTTCCTGTTCCTATCAAAGCCATAAATGGTCATATGATCTATCGTATAATGCTCATCCTTGATGCCTAAGACTTTGGTTGTTATCTCCAAGAAGATGTTCAGACTATTCCCTCTATTTATTAGTATGTGTTGGATGTTCACGCCATGAGTCCTCAATATGATATAAGTGCATTGTTGTAGAACTAATGAGGCTTTAGTAGATCATCATCTAAGAATGTGATTTGAGCATTTACCATGACTAAGTTAACGGTCTATGCCAGAGTTTTTAGAGTGGTGCTAAATTTGACCTTGATGTTCTTGAGCACTTCCTCCACGCTAGTCTTATGTATGGTAGAGGCACTAAAAATGTCCAAAACTAACATATTAAGTGGGATGTTAAGGACTTGCTAAGCTGCTCTTTCTTCGGCTACTCAGGAAGATTCTGGCTAATCGTCTACCTTGTTTTCCTCTTTCTTCATCCATTATCGAGACACCTTGAAATGAGACTTGGTAGTTGTGGGTACCCTATGTGCTTCTTGATGGGCTTGGGATCGTCAACTTGGATTCTCATTGCCATTGTTTTCTTGCTAAGAGATTGAATATAATTCAACAACTTTTACATAGATCCTTCGTCGATGGCCATTATAATCATTTCCTTTTGTGTGTAGGGTCGAATATGATCTTGTAGATAGAAATATTTGTTATCAATTATTACCATAGTATTCTTATAATGGTCTCTAAATGGATCCTTGAGAACTTCAAGAGTAGTGTCATCCACTAGTAGATCTTTATCAATATAGTATTGGATAATATCCTTGAGCAACATGCAATCTTCAATGGTCACGATCCAGAGCATGATGAAATTTGTAGTATTGATTTTTTTTCCTTCATTTCAGGGAGATCTGACACACCAACAAGTGGCAAAGTTCTTCAGCTAAGAAGTACTCTAGAATATCCTCCTTTTTCTATGGTGCTTTCTTACCATTTCCTTTGTCTTTTGTAATTTTGTTGCTGAATTGGTTAGCTTAATTGCATATTAGCTGATTTCTTGTTTACATATAGCACATCTACATGCTTGTTACTGAAATTGTCCTTCTTGTTGCCATCTCTACTCTGCCCCACATCTATTTAGAGATACCCATTCTTGATAGTTGTCTCGTTGTCTCTATACACTTTGCTTTTTTAATCAAACCATAGAAATTCTCATACTCGTGTTGTATAAGATGGTGATGGATGCGCTCTTGGAAGCCCTCGAGGATCATGGTTAAGGCATGTTCTTTTAACTTTAGGATGCAAAGTTTTAAACTTGATGTCCACCATCTCTAATATAATCACGAGCTGTCTCACCTAACCTTTAATGGAAATTAATAAGGGTGTTGATGGTCAGCACCATAGAAAGATTAGGCTCATACTTTTCTATGAAGGCATTGATTACCTCATTAAATCCCACATTTGAGTTGGGTAAATGGTCCCTAGGTACTACTGTCCTACATCACCTTCCAAACTTCGACGAAAATAAAAGAATAATGCCTTGTTGTCATGAAACCTCCCACATTCAGCAAAGAATATTAACAAATAAGTGTACGAGTTTCTGTCCCCCTGAACTTGTTGAATTTTCTTGGAGATCCCTCAAGGTATTCATCATCCAACTCTTCAAAAAAATCCTATCTGGAGTTAGTATTCTTGCCCTTGCTCTGACTGTGACAGACTATTCTCTCTATTTCATCAATGTGGGATTAGTTTAGATCTTTAATGCACCCAATGGAGACCTAGGGTTTTTGGGCTTGAGTAAAACCTTACGAATTCTTGTGACATGGCACTATTATCACTCCTTGATTCATCATTAGTGGATTCTCCATCTCCTCCTAAACTTCAAGTTCTTTTTTTTTTAGCTTGTAATCTAATGCAAGGAGCCATAGAAAATCTTTGTCAAAGTTTCACTTGAAACATACACGTTAATTTGAAAAGAGAGACAAAAATAACATGGCTTTGAAAATGGAGAGAGAGACATACATTATTTAACAAATTGGAAAGAAATAAAATGTCAAAAAGCTATTAAACTATAAATATTATTCAAAACAAGGACTCAATGACAATATAGAGTAGGTGAGATAGTTTCCACCAATTGATATACACTCTAAACCAAGTTGGTTCCCTATATATATAAAGATCAATTTCTAAGGACCACCCCGCAAGATGGCATGTTGTGCTTTACTGTCCAAATCAAAATCCATGATGGTGCTGGAGTCTTCTCTGATCATATAGAAATTCATCTGCCTATTGGAGAACTCTGCTACGCATCGCTCTACATGATACAAAACAACAAAATATGGGCAGAGTTGAATAATGTTTGTCTTCATGTTGTAGTAGGGGCAGTGGGCTACCTATTCCTTCCTATAGAAAAGTTCCAAACAATGTGCTCCTCCAACAGCTCATCGATCATCTACCTACATGCATGTAATGACATGAAGTAGTCGTCAGTGGGCCTGAAAGCTTGACCCTCATGAATGGCGTGCCTATAGAACCACTCCTGTAGAAACCAAATGTATCCTGCAATCATGTTAGAATCTCCCATTATAAATTGGGTGAGACCCCTATAGAGAAATGCAAGACCAGCCAAAGCAAGTGAAAGACACTAAAACCTGATGTCTCCCCACATAGTGAATAGTTGTAGAACATGTAGATCCATTGTGTCCTCTCCATTAGAGAAGTCAAAGAGCCCTACTATGCATATCATCATCACCTCCGTGGTCCTATGTTGTTGTTTGGGTGGCTCACCCTCATCTCCTCTGTTGTACCTCTGAAGTGTGCTTGAAAAATCTATGAGTCAAAGGAAACTATGATTTCCTTCCTTCTTGAGGTCCAAGCTCCTAATGCGCATGAGCCTGTATAATAGGTCCTTGTAGTTGATGGCTTTGAAGTTGGCAACAAATTGATCATCAATTGAATCCTTGTGATGTTCTATTGGCTCTGAAAAATATAGGTGAACTCATCTAGGAGGGGCCTCGTACCTCTAAAAGAGAACCAAAATGTAGACATGTATGAGTTCCATGTCTCAACCAATGTGTGAATCAGTTGACCATTGATATGATGTCCTATTAATAATGCTACCATCTTGAGACCACAATCATCTAGGTGATGGGGGAAGACCTCCACGAACTGCTTGAACCACTGTGGGTACCAAGCTAGAACAAGTCCATCTGTGGGAATATATATGGTGTCTTGGTCAACTCTAAGAATAGAATGTACAATGTGTCTAGAGAAATTTTATGATTATGGTTATTGACAAAAATGACATGATGGGAGTCAGGATAGACATACAAATGACGACACAAAACAGATGATGGCCACACTACATGATGAGAGTGTACCTGTCAGGGTCGACCCAATAGAAGGTTCCAACTAAAATGGATTGACCTTTGACAAGTTAAAGATACCTTACAAATTGACATTGGAAAGAAAAAATCTAGACAATTTTACACAAGAAAACAAGGGCTCTTTTGAAAAATTTATCTAGTTTTTTATGAAAAAATCGGTGCATATGAAGTGCAGAGAGAGAAACATATAATTAAAAATGATACACACAGAGTGCTTCAAATATCACTTGCTAATGACATAGCCCTACTATGCAAGTGTTTGAAATCAGCTTGGTCACCCAGAACTGGATATCTTAGGATATCAAATCCTCAATTGTTCCATATCGTAGATATGCTTATATAGTTGGATAGGAAGTCCAAAGTATGTGGCATAGACTCTCTCAAATGTGGTCTTAAAAGTTTATGATTTTCGTTCTCTTTGATCATTCACCAAAGTACCAGGCTAATGCCTCAGTACAAGTGAGGGGAGGGCCAATACCCACTTCTAGTATGTTGGTCCAGTCATTTAACCACCCTGAATTAATGCATACAGAGAGATTTCTACAACATGATGACTGGGACATATAGGTGAAGAAAATTTTTGAAATATGCAATCACAAGCACAAATAGTTGGCTCCAATGCAATGTGGTCTAAGATGGAGGTTAAAATCAAATAGAGAAGCAACCATTGTATCAAAAAACTCCTAAGTTAACAGAGGTAATATGTAATCCTACATCTATGTGAGCATGAAAAATATCTCTCAATTCTAAGTCAAAATACACATTAGAAATGTATATATAATTTAAATGAGGGTACCTAGATGTCTCTAAGGGTGAGACAACATTTGAAACTTAGAAAAATGGAACATTTTTGGCTAGTCATACTATGATAGGACCCATCACGGCCACCACTTTTGTTTACATATAAAATTTTTCAGATCTTACATGCAAACTATAATAAATGAGATATCATTACCTATACTATCCTCTGTTTTAACTTATGTGTGATTTCGAGAGAAAGGACCTGACCTATCGGTATGAGGTATGACCATTTCTAGTGCCTTTACCTAGGGTAATCAGACCAAGGACTAGATTAGATGTTCAAATTTCTGAGTTTAAATGACATCTAAAACCTAAGAAAGTAAACATATCCTAATTAGATCTCAGAAATGAATTGATGAACAAGAATAAATTAATCTAAAGTCTAGTCTCTACTATGGCTGAAGTGCAGGATGTGGACCTAAAAGGGAAATCTAGATCTGAATCCACAAATTGAAACTAAAATATGAGGGATTTATAGACTTCTTGTTCTAAGTTTGAAATGAGCGATGTCATAGAAATCTAAAATCTCATACCATGTCAATGGGACTTGCAATCCAAAGTGCAAGGCGAGAAATCCATTAAGTTTGGTCTTGTATTTATGGTTTGATCTCTTAAGATCTGAATTCTTGAAAGGATAGATTCAAATCTAATGATTACAACGTTTAAAATATTGTATTTGGGTCTGATTCTGTGGGAATTGACCCTAGGTTTATGATTAAACATTCATCTGCTTTGAAATTCAATTCAAGATTTGAAATTTAAGATCCAAGAATTGAAATTCAAGATAAAAAAATAGTGTCTGAAATTTGAGATCCACAATTCAACATCCAGGATCTAAGATTTATGATTCAAAACTCATTTAAATGAAATTTTATTCAAAATTCAAAGTCTGAAATACAAGAACCAAAATTTAAGATCCATAATCCAATATTTGAGATTTAAAATTCAATTCTTGAGATCTAAAATCCCGTGGAATAGGATTAGGTTTAATATGAAGCTTTAGATCAATACAAGGTTCATGATTTAAATCAAATGCCTTCAATTGAGATCCAAGATCTGAATAGGCTAGGGGTAAGAGAACTGGGTTCAGTCTTACATAAACTGGGTTTAAACCTAATAGGGCTCAGTTTGACTTTAGTAAATATGTTTGGTCTTGGTCAAACCATGTGATATATCATATATAATTCATTCATTTCTTTTGAATGAGTAGTTAAAATACTTTGACTAAATCTAGGTTATGGAACTAAGTTCCTACACAGTAGGCACTAAGTCCAGCCTGAACTAGGCCTTAGAAAATTGAGCTTGGTTTGGTGTTCATGCCTACATGCGCTAGGGTTTTTAAAATTATTTAAAGAAGTTGATTTATAAAAATATTTTGGAAAAGAATGATTTTGAAATGGTTCTTGTTTGAGGACCAGGCTAGATTTAGGTTTTCACATACATGGGCTGATGCACACACGATATGCTACATTGCTGACCCAGTCTGGTTTCATACAAGGGGTGCATGTGGGTGCAAGGTGGTTAAGTCATGTTAAAATAGAGATGTAGTGTATATTTAAAGAAAACATGAAAGAAAACTATATTCTATATGTATGCTTTAAGTAAAAAAGAAAAGCAAAGAATTTAAAAGAAAAAGTAAAGGAAGAGAGGGGCATACCAGGCCCCTATGCCTACCCTACAGACACTAAAATAAATCTAATATAGAAAATAAACATATTAAACTGCAACATAATTATAGCAACTAAGAAAGATTAACTAAGATAAACATGCTAAAAGCAAAAAGAACTAAACTAAACATGCTAAAAGCAAAAAAAAAAAAAAAACATGCATAAAGAAAAATCACTAAATTGCAAATAAGAAAAAAAGAAGAAAAAAGAAATTACTTGGAGCTAGCGTCTTGGTGAGCCTGCTCCCCCAACCCCGACCCTGAGTCTAGATAGGTCTAGGTTGAGTGCTAATGCAGCCCGAACCAAGACTTAGACCAAGACTTAAAAATTTAACTTGTTATGAGCTAATTCTTGTTTTGAGTACGCAATTAGAATTTTACCAACTTTGTTGGGCTTCTCAAGAAAAGCTCAAGTGTGTAGTGCTAAAGAGGAGGATGCCTATTTATAGGAGAGAGAAGGGGCATTTTTTTTTATACCCATTGATACATGACTAAACTTGTGCACATTCTCTCTCCTTTGTCAACTCAAAACCATAGGTTAAAAGAATATTTTCAGTCAAATTTTACTCACCACGATCTCATCTGAACTCCGAATCCAATTCCATAAAAAGCCACACATGCATGGTGAAGTGAAGAACAAACAACATGAGAATTTGAAGAAGAGAAAACATACTTGTAAACCTTGTTCTAAACTTGATATAAATTAGAAAATTTTTGTTCTGGCTATATACAAATACCGATTTGGATTACATGTGCCAGAGCACTTAGTAAAGAATTTTGTGAATTGACATTAAATGTGAAGTGAGAAAATCATGATATAGTGTTGAGATAGTGCATTAAGGCCACATATGAATTCTGAATCTGGATTTGATGCGAAGACCCACATCTAGGTCCAATAACATAGGAAAACTTCAGAAGATGGATTTAGATATGGTATTATAATTTGAATTATGATTTGATATCCAGGATCTGAAATGGAAATAATGGATATGGATCTAGATAGATCAGACATGGGACTTGGATGTGAGATTCAAACATGGAAATAAGACTTGGATATATGATCTGGATCAAATATATAAAATGGAGATTTGAAAATAGAATGGACTGGACGTGGCTTGAGCTGGGCTAGGTGGGTTCAAGTTGTATGACATGGACTAGACCTAGGTCATGCTTAGTTTTTGAAAATTTGGGTTCAGACCTAAGTAGGGCGCAAGCGCTAACTAAGTGCTGTCTTTGGAAATTTTGATTTCAATGAAAATTTTGGGTAGGTTAAGTATGGGCTTAGGCCAACCAGATCAACAAAATTTATATAAAAAGCTAACTTAGGTATATGTGGCTCCTAAGTTAGGTTTTATAAAAAATACGTGTATTCTGGCAAACAACCAAAAATATCCTTGAGTGTGATTTTGGGCTAAAATAGGTTCAAATAAATGGATGGACTTGAACTAAGGTTTTAGAATCAAAGAAAATCATAAACCAAGTTATATGTGACCTATACCTCTATCTCTATGCAGAAGAATGTGGCTCAAAAATGACCATTATGCCCCTATGTGTAATTTTAGAGTTTCAAATGAATTTTCTCGATATGACTGAACCAACTTGTGATCAGGCTCCTAAATAGGCTCTGGTTAAAATCTTACTGAAAAATTCCTCTTAGATTGCTCTGAAAATCAACAACAAATTTTTACCAAGCCGTATGCAATACATTTATACAAGAAAATCGAGGAAGGTTGTAAAAGTCAGATTTTTGTTGGAATTTTCTTTGTGGAGCTGAGGGTTCTTGGAAAAAATGCTTACATGTAAGAACATACTAAAACATAAAAAAAAATCACTTTAATTTTACAACATTGAGCTCGATTGCAATTTATAAAGTGTAGCAAGTACTAGGAATGAGCCTTACAACGTTCAGAACTAAATTGAACTCAAACTGAAAGAAATCAACTCAAACCGAACAAAGAGAGCATTGATTAACTCATGATAAACATAATCCCAACTTATCGGGTTGAGCTCAGATTCAGCTGACTTTATTGGGTTGAGCTTAAATTCGGCTCAGACCCCCTGAAAACAAGAGAGAGAAAGCACTTGGAACTAAATTGAACTTAGACAAGGATGATTGAACTGCAACCAAACTAAAGGAAGCTTGATTTATACATAATAAACATGATCCTAGCATAGTTTTAGTTCACCCTTCTTGGTTGAGTTTAAATTCAGCTCAAACCATTGAAAACAAGATAGAGAAAGCACTTGAAAGTAAATTGAGCACAAAACTGTAATGAATGAAATCAAACCAAACTAAGGAAACTTCATTTATATATGATAAACATGGTTGTAACTTGGTTTTAGCTCAATTTTACGAGTTGAGCTCAAATTCAGCTCAAATTCTCTCCATTAAAGTAATCTTTTTTTTTAACTTGGTTGAGCTAAAGATCAGAGTTTTATGTTCCAAGAGCTGATTTGAGCTATAGGGAAGCCGCCTTCAGATTGTGATAACCCTGGTGAGCGGAGTTTGGTGACTCTGGGGGTCATGCAAAATTGAGAAATAGCCTAATTGCTCAAATATTAGGCAATTCTTAGAAATTAATTCAAAATTCCTACTTTCAGGGCACAATGCCAGGATGCATGCAGGGGCAAAATGATAAGTTTTAGCTTGAATGACCTAGGTGAACTATGTTTAGGTGTTCAATGTTAGTGTGAAAAGTCCTTGTTTGGTTTACCCATTTGTACTTAAAACTTATTCTTTTAAAATGAAATTGAAAATCTCATGGCGAAGGGTAACATGGTCATTTGGACTTGTAAGAATGTTGGGTGGGCAAGTATACACAAGAGAAGCATCATTTGCAAAGAAGATATCATTTAACTAGGGTATACATTTCAATGTTAAATATTCATTCAAATACTATTTCCTTTTCAATTACCGTAAACCACTCAAAAATGCATTCATCCTAGATAACATGAACATATCAAACAACCACCTAAAGGTTTAATAAATCTACCCCTTAAATTGGAAAGCCAAGATGTGGTTAGTTGCATTGTATCTTAAAGACTTTTAAGTATTAATATAAGTGGTCTTGCCAGTTTCTAACCACACCACTTATGATCTTTTCATATTTCCACTTTTCAATTTATAGTTCTTGCTTGCAAACATAAGCATGTGTACACCATGAGTAACCTTTTGTTGGGAAAACCCCGTGATGACTTGAAACACTATAAATTCAGACATGATGCAGCAGTACAATAACCTATTGAGAATTCATCCACCAATAAGACTGTTGGTCTTTAATAAAACACGCAGATTGTGAAGGTGGGAGCTCTACGCTCCAAAAATGTACAACTCAATACAATATGATATGATATGGTTTTGCACTACCTGCCCTCCGAGTAGGCTAAACCTGTGGAGAAAATAGGGTGTACCCATGTGGAGTGCCCCTTCCATCTGGCCAACACACATTTAGTATTTTATTGATTTTATCTGGTATAATACATTTCAATAAGCTCATAAGCCATCACTTTCATTCACACTTGAAACGGCTCGAAAAATTGATCGCAATCGATTAGGGGTTTTGTAGTGGTCAGATAATGCATCAGTTGAGCCTCTATTTTTCCATTGACACAAATAAAGTACACTGTCAATCATTCGTTTAAGGTGCTCAATTCATTACAGAATTAGATACTTACTGCCACTAAATTCTACACTTTGGCAGGTGTTGTTATGTATATACTAGGTTGGCCCAACCTAGGTGTATTCATCATACAGTAAGTTACTTGTTTTCTTCTATTTCGATGGAGTTTTTTCAATGATAGACAAATCACTGTATCACTTTGATATCCATTTTCCAATCAATATCAATTGTGTAGTAGTCTCCGTTCGTGGCTAGTAAACAACTACCATATACAATTATAATTCCATCCTACTTTCTAATAATTGTTCTTGTGCTTGAGGTACCAAGCTCAACTCATATACAGGCCTATTGTTGCCCTAGGCAGATATCATCTAGCATGTATATGAATCATCATATCCAATCCAATCAAAATGTATACATTCAGCATCAAACATTATACAATAACCACATAATTCTTCAAAACCATAATTTCAGATTCATGATTCGCTAAAGTCAAAATAGGCAAGAATTTGACTAGCAAGCCAGCATACATGTTGTTTGATAAATCCCACTAAAAAATATTTAATTTCAAACATTATAGCCAGTGATCACCTATCGTCATCGCCATTGCTGTGATCGTTGTTACCGCCACCATGACTTTAATCCCCTCGACTACAATTTTGCTACTGCACCATCCCCTGTTCTCTACTTCTTCTCCCTCTTTCTATTTTTTCCCATATTATATATATATATATATATATATATGTATAATATATATATATATAGAGAGAGAGAGAGATCGAAATCAGCCAGCCAATGTCCGATGCTAGATAGAAAATATTTTGTGATGCTAATAACCATTTGATTATTTTATATTTTGTGATGCTAATAACCATTTCAAATGAACTACGGTTGTGGAATCCACCATTTGCAACAGCTTTTAAATTACAAAATACAAAAAAAAAAAAAAAAACAAACATCCAGCTTATGTCTTAGTTCCTCCAATCCACATTCCAATTCTTCTTTGTATATAAGTAATTTGTAAATATCAGACCACTTAGATAAGGGATCAAAATCAGACCTCTTAAATTGTGTAAAACGGATTTTAAACGAAATGTGAACCTCCAAATGTGTTTATGTCTTAGTTCAACTCATTTTTGAAAAAAATTGGTCTTTTCTACTATCAAAATTTTGATTATAAGAGCCATTCATTTTTCATTATTAAAAAACATTATTGAAACATGATTAACTTAATATTTATTTCCCACCAACTTACTCTTAAGAACATATCTAAAAGGTCAGATTGAAGAAAAAAAATACTTTACTAATTAGTTTAATGGGTCTGATTTTTTGTCCCTTACCAAGTGGTCTGGTTCTAATGTATAACATTATCTTCTAAAGTTATTCACTAAAACACGTTAATTAAACTCCATGATCCTTAAGGTATATATAAGTTATATATATATATATATATATATATATATATATATATATATATATATATATATATATATAGAGAGAGAGAGAGAGAGAGAGAGAGAGATCAATTTCCAGACAACTTAAGTAAGAAATAAAAATCAGACTTATTACAAATAATTAATAAAATATTTTTATGCAATCTAACCTTATTGATCTGATCTTATAAGGAACATATATTAAGTTACTCATTTTTTTTACATTAATCATGTTTTTGAATGACAAAAGAAAAAATGAACAGCTTATAACATCAAGAAAAATCAATTGCTTTTACAAAAAGAACTTGAATTAAAACATGTTTATCAACATGTCCGGATGTTCACCTTTTGTTTACAATATTTTTTAACACAAAATTAAGGGGTCTGGTTTTTTAGTCTTTCCTAAGTAGTCTGGTATTGACTATATATATATATATATATATGTTCTGCTCAAAAATACACATAGTAGAGCTATTGGACGACTATTTTTTTAGTCTTTCCTAAGTAGTCTGGTAATATGTAGACATTTTTTCAGATTTGCCCGTCTTTTGGGTGCAACATTTCATTTCCTTCCTTATGTTAAAATTCTTTGCTAAGTAGGTAGTTATATGCATGTTCTGCTAAAAAATACACATAGTAGAGCTATTGGACGACTATTTATCCTAAATTACCCTCAGGGTTAGTGAAAAATGCAATTTTACCCTTATGAAATTTGTTATTGTTCTTATATGCATTTCGTAAGCATAAATGCCTAGTTTTAGTTCTCGTTGGCAGATATTCACTCCCAATTTCGACTGTAGCCCAAAAAAAATCTATTTTTACCCGTATTTACAATAGTTGAATATTATAAATGGAGTTTATGAAAAGAGACTCTTGTGGAAACAATGGAAACAGACCGATTACAATGGGATCTTCTCCTACAGATTAGTGATTGAAACAAAAAAATCTTTTTGTAAGAAAAAGAATTTGATAAAAAATGGAATTATTGCTCGTGCTTTCTTGCACATATGAACAGGTTTCTGCTGGTTGGTGTTGGTTGAAAAGAAAGTGCAGAGACACTTTGTTTCAACAAGAGTGTTTTATGCAAAAGCTGGCTGATTAAGCCCTTCGAACCCTTGTAATTTCTCTTAAACTAGTTTTAATAGGTGATTGTTTTTCTTTGTTAAAACAACAGATGATTGAAACTGATTTCCTAGCAATCTAAAATAATCCTGGACATTTCAGATGCAGAAACCCTGCAAGGAATAAAAAAAAAAAGCACCAAATGCAAGTGAAGCACGAAATTTTGAACCCATGGGTTGCTGCCATTGTCTTTGCAATTTTGAGCGAAATTGGCCTGATTTTTGCTCTTTCCCTACCAAAACTAAGATTCAACTAACCCTATGAAAATAAGAATCCTCCTTCAAGGTAAGTCAAGCTTGGACAGCTGAATCAGATGAGCTTACAATGAATAACATGAGCCGTTGAAAAGTTTACCACAATTCATGGTACTTGCATACAAGCCATCCCTCTCCCTTTAATTATTTGAAGTGAGGGATTTTACTCTGTCAGATGTCAACCTTTGTCTTTCATATAAATATGCCAAGTTTCAAACAGTCTTTGATCTTGTTTATGACTAAAGCAACCAATCCTGAACACCTGCTATGAGCTTATTCCATGCTAGCCCTTTTGCTGCACTGCCCTTATGGCTGGCTTGGTTCATGAACCAAGATGTTGATAGCTTCGTTGGATTGCTTGTGTTCAGATTAGGCTGTTGAGCCAAAACTCCAATGCTCACCATGTATACAAGAATCAGGAATGAATAGTGGGTGTGCATAACCAATTCATCTCTTGTAGGTGCGTTGGTGTAAAATGTGAATTGAAGTGTGACAATTGTAGAAATAACAAGTTGTTAGGGTACACAAGTTGCAAGGAAGATGGTAGGTGTTCAAATCCTATGAAACCGGTCTAGCAATAGTAACACATTCATTGTTGTTGTTCCATAATTCTGTCCTAAAAGATTAGGTAGGTGCATACAGCACTATAATATAGTGTTGAATAAACCTGTCTCAACAATTGTGGCAAATTCGTGAAAAAATAATAGTATGTTATTGCGAAAAGGGGTAGCTGCTTGCCGGGAGGAGAGAGAAGCTCCCATGCAGCACTGCTTTGGCAAAGGCAATCAATGGTCGGAGCCCCCAGCGAGTGCTGGGGGGTTCGTGGGCTCGATGAAGAGGATGGATGATGGCGATTTTCCAACACTTGGGCCTTCCAGCTATCAGCATCAGAGAGTCTCTTCAAAGGGTCGAGTCTCCCCAAGAGGGAGGGAGGGAGAAGGTTGTGAGTTTCTCAGGGGGGGGGGGAGTTGAATGGGGTCTTAAATGGTGAGGGTGAGGGGGGTACCAGTTTGATTGGAGGAGAGAGCATAGCTGTGGAGGAAGATGGAGAGGGCATGCTGGCTCAGGCAGAGGAGCTTTGTTCAGGTGATCTCAAAGGGGGAGGCCAGGCGATGAGTGGGGTGGAAGTCCAGGCGAACTTGGTCTCACCTATGCACAGGCAGAGTTGGGCCAGTGTGGTAGCTTGCAGCTTGGAAAAGGAAGGAGAGGACTGGCTGGAGGCTACCATTGGACGATGTTTACATCCTCAAAATTTTCTTTGATTTTGGTTCATAAATATAAAATGTTATTTTTGAAATGAGAGAGAAAGGGACTTGTCTGTCGGTATGAGGATTAGTTGTTCCCAGCGCCTTTACTGGGGGTAACCAATCCAAAGGCTATGCTTATTCTTGATACATTTCATTTTTACTTAAACATCTTTTTCATTCTAAATGTGGTGTGTTGTTTGGAAAAAATATTGAAGATTTGATGTTTCAAATTTTTGGATGAGAAAGTTTTGATGAACCATTTGAGATTATAAACCATTTTGATTTGAGAGATTTGAATTGAGAAATATTTACAAATATCATTTGGAAACCTTTGAAAGATAATATGGGTATTGTGAAGTTTAATTTTCAAAGCCGATTTATTTGTTCTCTTAAGAACTTAAGTAGGTTTAAGATTTTGCTCTAATTCAGTTACTACCTAACTAGAATTTCATCTCATCTTACTTAAGTTCTTTTAGAGAGGTGCTTATGATCATTCATGAATTTCACAAGTGCATGTGAATGCATGGACGTGTTGATTCCATATGATTGAAGCAAATTATTCATTTCTACCATATCATTCATCTAAGGATATCCCTATCATTACATACATTTAGATTTGCATGTTCTAAATATTTCCATGAAGGGAAAAAAAATATTTGACCATAAAATGGGTTTGTAGACTATTGAACATGATTCCATTACTGGGTTCTTACTTAAGTTTTGGTCTTAGTGAAGTCGATAAATTAAAATTAAAATCTTATATATTGGGAAAAAAGTATTTGAAAGGATGGAACAAGGAGAATGAAAGATTTTGAGTCAAAAGTAATATGGAGAAAGAGAAAAAGAAAGAGATTTTGAAAAGGAAGAAAGAGAAAATTTTAAAAATAGATAGGGGTGTATATAGTTGTATTAACATGCATATATGGAAATTTATAAGATGATGGTCTTAATTCTAAGAGAGAGAGAGAGAGAGAGAGAGAGAGAGAGAAAGAGGAAGATTTTAGATAGAGATAGAGAAACATACATATATGTATATATATATATATATATATGCATATACATATATTAAAGTTTGTAAAAGAAGGTATTAACTCGAGGGAAGAGCGTTTCTAGAGAGAGAAAATGGAATACACATACATACTTATTTACACATATATGTATATGAAAATCTATAAAGGAATATGTTAAATCATAGAGATGATGATAAAAAGAGGTATTCATATGCATGTATACACATATAACATGTATATACACATATGCATTCATGAGAAATTAAAATCAAGAGGTAACTTAGAGCATATCCACTTTAATTTTTTTTTTGTAGGTCGGAGAGGAACTTGGGCTCATGCAAGAACCTAGACTAAGTTTTCAAGGTATCGTTGGAGAGAGTTTTTATTTTCGAAATTCTTTTTAAAACATGATTCCAAATATTTTTATATAGGCATAAAGCAATAATCATTTTATCTATTACAAGCAAATCTATTTCTCCCACCATTAAGTATAAAAGAAAATCAAGCACACATGAAATGGAGAATAATGTAAGAAAGCACTCGTTGAGAACTTTAATCATGTGATTAAAAGAAATGCTAAACGTAAAAATGTCTTGAAAATGTATTTTAACATGTACACATTCGTGAAAGGTTTTCTCGGGTTAGAAAAATCTCAACATCAAAAATCAACATATAGTGAAGAAATCTCAATTCAATCACTCATCCTTACCATTCATTCGTATATTAATAAAAAAAATCAGTCTTACCATTCATGAAGATCAACTCAAACATGAACAATGCACATGTTTAATGAGCAAAGAAATGAAAGAAGCATATTTTTAGAATAAATGAAGAAATGAGATTTATTTCACCTTACTCATACTCTTGGTGCACTCAAGAGTAGCTCTCGACTCTCCATAAGAGATGGTGAAGGAAAATGAAAAGAAATAAAATGAGAGAATGACTACATACCTCTAATAAATTGATTTTAAAGAATGAGCCTCCTTCTCCGGATGATCCTAGGGTTTCATCAAGTAAAGCTCCAAGATGTTTAGGATGTCACTCTAAGAGGTTTCCTCGAACTCCATTGAAGAGTGAAAGTTGGAGAAGCTTGCTCCCAAGGTTGGAGAAGAAGAAGAGAATATGAGAGAAATGGAGAGAGAGCTATGGAAAAACTCAAATGAGAAACTAGTGGTTCCCCAATGGTTAGTTCATGCCCAAAAGAGAAGATTTTGGGGGTATTTATAGAGAGTTTTGGAGCCAAAATTTGAATTTTTTGAATTCAACAAAATTTTCATGCAAATTCCAAGTATTTTTGAATAATTTTATTTTTTTTAATAAGTTTTGTCCAAATGGAATTGACCCCACCCTTTTGAGGGTGTGGGCAGCACAAATGCCCACCCATCATACCAAAACCGCCCCCAAGGGGATGATTTTAAAAGCAGAAGGGGGCCTGCTCAGTGCACAGGCCCTGCCTCAACGCATGCAGCAGTGATTGGCCACGCGGGCCTGCACTGCCAGTTCGACAGTGCCAAGCGTGGGGCAGCATGGGGTGCATGCATGGGGGGGGTAAAATGTCCCCCTTATTGGTTCGTTTTGGAACAATAAGGGGTGGCTTTCTTTTCCTTGGCCTCCAAGGGGTTCTACACATAAAAAAACGTAAAAGTTATTTTTTTCAAACACATATTTTAAAGGGTAAAATAGTCTTTTGTTACAAATGGGGTCAACTTCATTTTGAGTGATTTCGGGCTCATTTTAGATCCAAATTAGGTTTGCTTGGTTGTCAATGCATTATATATATATATATATATATATATATATATATATATATATATATATCATGCCTCTTAAATGGAAAGATTGAAGAAGGACCTCTTAGCATACAAACCCTGATGGTTTGTAGTAGGGTTTGTTTATGTGAGGAGATTGAAAATTGATTTCTAATCTCCTCCACCACCCTTATCAAGTAGATTATAGAAATGTAAATCGAAATGAATTAAAATGAAAGAAATTAAGAGAATGCTTCAAGCTAATTTGTCAATGATGTTGTCATGCAAGGGTGCATCACAATGAAAATCACTCTCAGTGTGGAATCCTTTCATGGTGAGGAATTAAAAATGAGTCTCATCAATTGTTTTTTAAAGGGACGTGGCCTTGGGGGCTTCTTAGAAAATAGATTCATGGGTTCTCTTTTAGAAATATTGATTTATGTGTGAAACATGCATTAAAATGTACATTGAATTGTAGTTCTCCCTAGCTGGACATCATTTCCAACTGTAAATAAGGAGAAAAAATTAAACCCTCCCCATGAATATTGAACTTAAAATGACTGCAAGAAGCAAAAATTATGAACAACAAGTTGAAATTTCCCCTACCTTGTGGTCGGCCTAGGTGCTTGGAACTTCTCTTGGCTTGTTTTCTAAGTCAAGCAATCCTAAGCAATTCTTGTAACAAAAATCCTAAGCAAGAGTCCATTGAACTACCCAAGCTTCAAAAATTCAAAAGAAAGGAATGGGTATGAGAGAGAGAGAGAGAGGGCTTCGACAACAGCTCCTTCTCTTGGCTTCTTCTTCTCTTCTTCTTCTCACTGCTTTTGCTCTAGGCTACAACTAAGAGAAAGTGTTAGTGCAGAAAATTATCAAATCATCGTATGCTACCTAGCTTCTCAAGGTGGATTTGAATAGAGCTTAATTGAATAGCAAAGGGGGGGAGGAGGTGGCTGTGCACCTACCTCCTTAACTCTGTCACTTGGGCATGCCCAACTCATTGGGAACTTGCCCTTTTTGAGCTGGTGTGTTGGAACAGGTCCAGCCGTGCACCAAGCTGGATTAAAAGTTGATAAAAAATTCAAAAATTGGGCTGAGGTGGCCAATGGATGAGAGAAACTTGGCTTCTCATTGGCTTAATTCATGATACATGGAATGCTGATTTAAAAAGAGGATATTAAATGTGATTTAATCCCTTTTAAATAGTTCCAACCAAGCATACCTAGCCCACACACATGGGTTGGGTGCTCGACTAGGTCTAGCCAACTGTGATCTAGACCTAGTCAAGTCAAATTTAAATAAAAACTTAGGTTTTAAAACACTAAATTTTGACTAAATTTTTGACAAGAATACCCTCGGCTCGGGTTTTGATTTTTTGAAATCAAACTTACTAGGTTTAAACCTATTGAGTAAATTTTTGTTTTGATAATTCAATTTAATTTGAAAATACTTTGAAAATCTTGTCAAATTTGGTTTGAAAACGATATTTTGTCCATAATTCAATTGAAAATGGATTTGATTAAATCAAATTTTGATTAGAATATTGATTTTCAACTTGATATCTGATTTGTACACTTGATAAATTCAAATGCATACTCGATTCATATAGAATCTCAATTTTGGGTTCTATGAATTCAAATTGAACATGAACGGACAAATTTGTCTAAATTTGGTAGGATTTGAGCATTTGACCAAAGTCAAAGCTCATTTTGCATGCTAATGTAGACTTGGTTTGAGTACTTCTGTGAATTTGAGCTTAGAAAGCCTCCAATTGTTTTGAGTTCAATTTCGAATCGTTTGACTTGGTTAAGTCAAAATAGACTTGATCCAGTCAAGGTCAATTCTTGTTCACTAATTGGATCATATGACAGACCTAGCCATTTTGACTAGGTTTGATGGAGCTGAGCTCATGTTGACTGAGCTCAGTGAGGGTGGGACCACATTTAAGTGCAACTAAGCTGAACCTACTTACCATAAGTAGGTTAGGTGAAGCCGTCATGGCTTCCTTGGAACCAGGCTCTTCTCTTTAACTAGAGAATCTCCTTTTAATTAATGAAAAGAGAGAGATATAAATATCTCTCATTCCCATGAATTTTAATCATCACCATATTTACTTTTCATGAGTCATGATTGATTCTTAATTAAAATAGATATTTTGAAAATGAATTGGCTGATGGAACTTGGGTGGGTCCTTGGCCCACTTGGGGCCCACATGTGGGTCCCACTTGGCATTTTGGACTCTGAATTGAATTTGGTTTTTAAATTTGTAAGTGGATATGGATTTTAAATCCTAAGTTGGATTCAGTTTTGTGTGCTGGATTAGGATTTGGACTCTTATTCTTGTATTGGGAATTATGCTACGAATCAAATTCATGAATTTGAGCCTGAATTGAATTTGGATTTTAAAATTCATTTAAAATTCTAGTTTTTCACAATTTTTTTGTGAAATTCTCTTTGTAAGATTTTAGAATTGCTTCCATCAACTAAGATGAGAAAATTTGGGGTGTTACCAAATGCCCCTCTTTATTATTAAGCATTGAAGACTTTCTTGAGCAGCAAAGATTTGGGACACCAAATTTTTGAAAAATTGATTTAAAAAATTGTTTTCCAAATGAAATCGAGCCATCTTTCTTAAAAGGAAATGCTAGGTAAAGACTTGAAATAATATCTTCCTCCATTTCACAAGAAACTCATTAGAGGAGTTGATGTTGATTTAAAAAATCTTGCAATTGCATAAAGTTTTGCACTTGATGCTTGGAAAACCTAGCCCTTCATGCCTTTTGACCCTTGAAAAGTGTTTTTTTTTTATCTCTTTTTTACTCGAGTTCATAAGGCTTTAAGAGAGTGGATATGAGCAAATGTTCATTGATTGTTTTTTGGCTTCACGGTGTAAGGAGAGGTCGTACACCCACCCACTAATGCAGAGTGTTGAACCAAAGAAACAACTTTACTGACCCCAAGCTCATTGCTCATCTTGTTTTGTTTGATAGCTTGCTCTTGCACCCTACCGAGGTCCTTTGACCACAAGGGCCTTTCCTCATGGCATCTCATGATAGACTGTTACAAGTAATCAATTGTCAGGACCAACATTAATTTCTAAATATTGATCCCTCAATTTCATAAATGCAATTTTTTGCATAGTTCAAGCTAGTGCCCCTTGCAATTTCTCTTTTACAAACGATACATGGGCTAAATTTGGAAAAATTTGGAACTTTTGATTGAGAATGCATTTTTGAATTCTTTTTTGCAAAATCAATCTTGAAATTCTTTCTAAGAGGTGTGATGCCCCTTAGTTGGTTTGAAAATTATAGAGAATGTGCTCACTAGAACACAATTGTTTAAAAATTTTAAATTTCAAATTCAAGTATAGAATTTTTTTGAGATGCAAAGCATTGATTGGATTAGGGATTTCGACCCCATCAGCATCAATGAGCCAATAACAACTAAGAGGTAGAAGGTGACATATGGTCCTTCCCGGTTTCGCGACCATTGTCTTTTGGGCCTACTATTGAGTGGAACCACTGATTAAAGTGCATTGTGCATTTTCTCTTTCCAATCATAACTTGTCTTGATACTCATTTCTAAGATATGAATCAAAATTTTATTGATTGCTTCTGTCTTACCATCATCCAGGGGTAATATGGGGCATAAAAATGATGTTGTATTTTGTAGTTATGGCAGAGATCACACTTACAAATTTTTCAAATTTCGCACATTACTACACTCAAGTTCTTCAAACACATACAAATTTTTAGGTTTGTACATTAATGCACACAAGTTTTCCATCACACATAAGTGCAACCAAGTTTTCAACTTTGTGCTTTGGTGCTTTCAAATTTTTACAAGTGTTTAAAGTTTCATGCTTTTGCACATGATATTTGCACTTCAGTGCACCTAAATTTCACAAGTCTCAAAATGATTTCGTGCTTCGGTACAATCTTTCGTGCTTTAGCACAACCTTTTTTATGTTTTGGCATACCATTTTCTGTGCATTGGTGCACATGAGCATTTCACAAGTATTTATGTTTTATGTGAGATTTTTGCTCGTCGGCACACACATTTTACAATGACTCACATTTATGGGAAATCTTTGCACTTTGGTGCACACAAGCATAGGCATTCCCTTGCATGAATTTTATAAACATTTTACAAGCATTCACATTTTTATGTTAGATTTCTGTGCTTTAGCGAACACATGCATTTCATTGCATGAATTTCACAAGCATTTTCACACTTCGATGCACACATTCCAATACCTAAATTTCACAAGTTCACACGCATTTTTACAAGCACTCACATTACTGCACGAGCATATGAGCAAGTGCATTTCATTGCATGAATTTGACAAACATTCACATTTTTATGTGAGATTTCCGCACTTGAGTGCACACAAGCATGCAGGTACCTGCACTTCAATGCATTGATTTCACAACCATTTTCCGGCATTTTCATAAGCACTGCACAGTGTTCACACTAAGGCATTTTTTTAATTTTTCTGAACACTAGAAACCCTGACTTTGTGCTTCATGAATTGAACATCTTGAAAATACCTTTCAAAGCAATGAGCTTTTTCCACATAATTGAGGCATCAATATCTTAGACCATGTTTTGACCAGTACTTTTGGGGCAAGAATCTTACAAGCATTTTAGAACAAACATCTTTGATGATGTCGTATCAATGTACACACTGAGACATATTTTTTACTAGGCTTTCCACAAGCTCCATTTTGGTCAAGCATCATGAACTGTTAGCGTTCACAAAGAATTAGTATCTTTCAAACCAAGTTTTGAAAACATATACTTCTCATGATGTTGCATTACTCTTCACACTATGCACTTTTTACTAGGAAAAAGGCTTTGAACAAGTATTTTGGAAGAAACACTTTTCATGATGTCACACCAGCTTTCAAACTAGAGCATCTTTTGAACAATATTTTAAAAAAGCACCAGGCATTTCCCTGATATCATACTAGTGTCTCAAACTAATGCATTTTTTATATATATTTCAAATTGGATTTACTTTTTAAAATTCTAAATTTCAATATCTCAACATTTCTATGGCTGGTGTTCCTGCCATTGCCACTAAGTATGGCTTCATAGCTTAGTAGCAAAGAGATATGTGAACACCCAAAATTTGTACAAGTTCATATGACCATTTTACCATCCACCATGAAATTGCTTAGTTCTTGAAAACCAAATTTAAAGAACAAGAAGTCATTGTTGAATCAAACAAACATATTTTATTTCGTCAAGGAAGAGATCACCTAGGTCACCAAGTTGAAAATTACCATTTTACCCAAGCTGAAGGACTTTCATGATACATCCAAAATTTTGGATATCTGGCCATTAATTTAAAGGGATTTTTAATTGAAGCGTTTAAATGATTTTTTAGAATATATTTTTCAAATAATTGATAATCAATTCCAAAATGGCCTAGTTCTTAAGATCACTTCAAAATTGATTTATGAGAAATTTCAATTAATTCTTAGTTAATGAAGGTCAATTTGCAACTATTTTCAAATCACTTTCCAAATGTTTTTAAATGGTTTTTAATACATTTTCAGGTGATTTTTTAAATCAATTTTAAAGGATTTCAAGTCAATTTCAAAGATTCCCTCTCCTTCATGGGGTCTTCTTCTTCCTCCATGCTCTCCCACAGGACACCTCTCGATTCATTTCTTTCCCTCTTCCTCTTCTTCTTCTACCCATATTCTTCCCTCTATTCGATATCTCTTTTGCCTCTCTTCCTCTTCTTCCTCCACTCGTCTTCTTCCCCCCATTCTCGATCTACCTCTTGCTCCCTGTCTCTACAGGTCGCCGGACCCATCATCATCTGCTGCCTCATTCCACTGCGCCACTGAGATCCTCTCCTCCATGGTCCTCCTCAATCACCAGATCTCTGATAGTCAAGCCCTCCAGGAATTTGTCCTGCCTCTCCCTCTTCGTTGCGCTCCTCCTCCTGGTTCTTACCATGCTCGCTTCTTTTTCCACAACCGCTTCCTCCTCCGCCAATCTCTCTGCCATCCTATTCCTCTTCCATTCTCCTCTGGCCACTCTTCTTCCCTCCTCTTCTTCCATTCTCTAGTTCCCTCTCTCTCTCTGCCCTCTTCTTTGCCTCCGAAGGGTTACCCACTATTGTTGCCACCTCCCTCAGTCCATGATTCCAACACCACCCACCACCTACATATCTTCGTCGGGACCGTTGCGCCCTGTTTGGAAGGAAGGAAAAGGAGGGAAAGGGAGGGATTACTCAATCCCTCCCTTGTTTGGTTAGCGAATTAGAAAGGAGGGAAAGGGAGGGAAAGTGGCAAAACCTGTTTGGCAAGGAGCGGAGGGAAAGGAAAGGAAAGGGAAGGGAGGGATTGTGTAGTGTAATTCATTTCCCTCCCAAATCGGACGGATTGGGAAAGAAAGGAAAGGAATGAAGATGAAAAATTATAGTTTACCGATAATACCCTTCATGAGGACCCACGTCTTGTTGAAGAAGAAACGCCCTTTCCCTCCCCCAAAACCGTTGAGAAGAAACCGAAAGAGGCAAGCAACGAACAGGGCAGAAGAGCAAAAGAGCAAAGGAAAGAAGAAGAAGAAGGCCTCCGCTGCAAGGAAGGTGAGTTCGTTTTTCTTCATCTCTCGCTGCATCTTTCTCTCCCTTGTTCTTCTTCCGTTTCATCTTCTTCTTCTTCCATTTCATCTTCTTTTTGTTTGCTTATTTCTGTTTTCAACGGCCGTCTGAAACAACCTTTGTTCTTTTTTCATCTGAAACGTTAGTTTTTTGTGTGATTTTGTTGGTGATGCCTGATCGCATTCCTCTGGTGATTGAAAAACGACATCAACTTTTTAGGCCAAGTACTTCATATGCTTCCCCGCAGATTCCACCGGCAACTTTTGTTGTTTAATTAGGGAGACTAGAGAGTGCACACTACCTTCAGTCTTCTTAAACTGAAGAAATCAAGCATACTGCATAAAACACATGTCCATCAAGAGAAAATCTTTCAATTTGAATGCTTTATATGATCCTAGAGATAGAAACATCCTTTAAATGGTAGTAAGTTACTAACTATTAAATGCTAACTACTGAAAATTTGTTAAGGAACCAAACAACGTGTAGATTAGGGCAGAAAGATTAAAATGTGAACATTGAGGAAAATTTTGCTGTATTAACGGGAAATGGAAACCAAAGCAAAATAGTTCTGCCATGAAATTAATTTATTTAAAATCTGATATTTAAAGGCTAACATGTAATATTTTGAAAATATCAAGTGACCAACAAGGAAGGCAGTGACCACCTCCTTCAACCGGGTGAGGAACGAGCAGAGAATGGGGAAGGTTGCTCTGCTGCAAAGAATGAAGAAGAAGGCAGTGCCCACCTCCTTCAACTGCCAAAGAATGGAGAAGGCGGTGACTTAGAATTAGTTGCCCGTAGAATGTTCTTAGGCTTCAGGTCCCTGTGCATCACACCCTTATCATATCAGCTTTTTAAAACTTCCATCAATTCCTTAAACATAACTACAGCCTCTGCTTTTGACAGCAGCTTGTGGTCGTCCAAAAGCTGGTAATGCTCACCACCTTCAACATGACCTTGGAAGTCAGGAGAGCTGTGACCACTGGCTTCTCCCCTTCTAGAATTTCGTGTAGCCAATGTGAGAGCTTCTGCAGTGGACGTAGCAGCTCCTATAGAAAAATGAGTGTATTGCTTGTCAACAAAAAGTTATATACTGATAATTCTAAAAGAAGAAGAATGAAAATATCAAGACAGGTTTCAATTCAAATGTCTGACCAAATATGGCATCTTTTGATATTTTTTTATTGAAACCTGAACTAGACTTGAACTTTAGGTCAAGGTCCTGATATGAATCTGATGCCAATCTAACTAATAATGTAAATCTACTTCAGTTTTTAATCAGTCCAAGTTGCAGACTAATGGTAGCTTGTTTGAGTGGCACGTTTTATATCCCTTTGTATTATACAACCAGATGCAGTATAAGGCTGTCCACTTGAACTGCTTCCAGAAAGACAAGCAAGTTAATTTCAGCTAACTTCCATTCAAACCTGAGCCGCTTCTCATGATGTTGTCGCACACATATAAACAACACGGGGTTCAGTTTTGGTTCTATCGTTCAACAGAGACAATTTCTTGATATTTTCACAAAGTACTGAGTTCAATTATTCTATTAGAAGACAAATTCATTCAACAATCTGATGGATCAACTGTGCCAGATGAAATCTTATACAATAATAGATTTTATCCATACTTTCAGGTAATAAATCAATTAATTTAGTTTTTATGTTTTATAATATGTCAATATTGCATTAACACTGAATTGTATTCCAGAATTGTGTTGGTGCAATTGATGGAACGCACGTTCGTGTTAAAGTATCTTCAGAGGATGCACCAAAATACCGTGGTAGAAAAGATTGGCCAACTCAAAATGTGTTGGCTGCATGTTCTTTTGATATGAAATTTACATATTTATTAGCAGGTTGGAAAGGAACTGCTTCTGATTCAAGAATCATAAAAAATGCATTAACCAGAGAAGACAAACTAAAAATTCCTGAAAGTAATTGTGATTAAAAGCATGTATAATTTAAACATTTGTTGAAATATGAACTTAACATGTGATTGTATTTTTTTTTAGGTAAATATTATCTTGTAGATGCTGGTTTTCCGTTAAAGGGTGGACTTATCACACCCTTTAGGGGTGTGAGATATCACTTGAAAGAATACTCCAAACGAGGCCCGCAAAATGAAAAAGAGTTGTTTAATCTTCGACATGCTTCTTTGCGAAATGTCATTGAAAGATCATTTGGTGTCTTGAAAAAAAGATTCCCAATTATAGCTAGTTCGACAGAACCGGTCTATTCGTGCAATACACAGTCGGACATCATCTTAGCATGTTGTATATTGCACAACTTTTGCATAGGTGTTGATCCAGATGCTAGCATTATTGAAGATGTTGATGCAGAACTTATGAATCAACCTAGTGAAAATTATTCTGTTCAAGTTGATGTAGATGAAGAGTACAAAGTTGGAGAATACACACGACAAATCATTTCAGAGACTATGTGGCAGAACTATCAACTTCATACTTCAATAGATTGAATTTATTGTATATGAGACATGTTGACTTTTTTTTCCTCATGCTATTTGCAATTACTTGATCTTTTATTGATACATGTGATTTGTTCTTTTCATTATGAATGTCTTTCCTAAATTTGTTTTATTTTACATTTAGCTAATAACATGAAGAAGAATCAAATATATACAGACGGAGGCAAGACTGATAAGATACAATGGAGCCAATCTATGGATGATGCGCTTATTGATGCATTACTGCTTCAACAAATGATAGGTAATCGAGTGAATGACACTTTTACTACAACTGCATATGATAATGTTGTGACAGAGCTGAACGATAAGTTGGGTAAAATGCTCACTAAGGATCACATAAAAAATCAAATGAAAACATTGAAGTCTAATTTCAGTAGTTGTTATGATATCTTTAAAAGTGGTTTGAGTGGATTTAGCATTGATTCAAGGACAAATATGTGGACGGCTGAACCTGAAGTATGGAAGCCACTAATAGAGGTACCTAATTTTCTTTTTGGTAATTTAATATTAGTTTTTAATAATTTACTTTTTATGTTAAGTATGAGCTTCTTTTGACGTTGTTATATATATTTTTTTGTTTTTTGTAGGCAAATCCAATGGCAAAAAAGTGGATGACGGCACCAGTTCTGAACTATGATAAGCTGGTAAATTTATTTGGTAATGATAGAGCAACAGGGGAAGGATCGATGACAGCAAAAGAGAGGCGCAACCGAATGACTTTAGCTTGTGATGGTACTGGCAACACAATCCAGCTTATTGATGAAATGGTTTCTCAAAATGAAGCAGTATTAGAACCATTTATCAACCTAGGAGACGACTGTGAAGTCCAAGTGGAGCCCCCCACAGGTTCATTGTCGAAGCGTAAAAGGAGAAGAAGTGCAAATGAAGATGATTTAAAAGAAATTGAAATAATGAAAGATGCATTTGATAAAGTTGCTAATGCAATTGAAAAAAGTATTGTCATACCAGAGCCGAGACAACAATGTAAATATTCTAAAAAAGACATATTTCCAGCATTTGAAGATATTGGTCTTGAAGAAGAGTTACAAACTAATGCATATATTTATCTTACTAGTGATAAAGATAGGATGGAAACATTTTTTGATTGTCCGGTGTCTAAGCGAAAGAATGTTCTACTTAGGTTGCTTAGCATTGCTGAAATTATGTAAGACATGAATGTTATTTTTTATTTTGCTATGTCATTTTTTTGTCTTTAGACAACTATTTTCACTCTTTTTATGTAAGTTTTTTATGACTGGTATGAGAATATGGCACCACTCCTCTTCTATTTGCATTTCCTCTTCTTCTTATGTATGTGCTAGCTACTTTTTGTTCCAAGATTTTCATGCGTTCTCTCCCACTTATCAGAAAAAACAGTAGCATAGATAAATGGCATGCACTGAAGTATAATTTACAACTATGTAGTATTGTAACAGTAATGGTAAGTTTGATGGCTCCATATGCACTTTCCAGGCTAGGATAAAACCTGAGGATGTGAACTACTGAAAATTTGTTAAGGAACCAAACAACGTGTAGATTAGGGTAGAAAGATTAAAATGTGGAAGCAGGCCTTTCTTCTATTTTCAAGTCTCGTGAGGAAAAAATGTAATATTTTTCTTAGACCTGCATCTCTGAATTTTGAATAGATCTCAAGCGCAAAACATGTGTAGTATATAAAATATATGTTAGAAAATCAAAACAAAATAGTTCTGTCATGAAATTAATTTATTTAAAATGTGATATTTAAAGGCTAACATGTAACATTTTGAAAATATCATGTGACCAACAAATACCTACATTTAGAGAGAGAGAGAGAGAGACGCATTGCATAAGTTGCAGCCGTCCATTGGAAAACACACGAGCAAGGTGAGATGGGCATTATCGTGTATCTTTTGAAACCCCTCATTCTTTTAAACATTTTAACTGATAGAGGTATTATCGTAAAGTATTATAAATTATATCCTTTTCTTTCCTTTATGTAGTCCAAACAAACATGATTTTAAGTCTTTCCTTTTCTTTCCTTTCCTTTCTATCCAAACAGGCTTTTTAATGAACTCTTTCCTTTCCATTCCATTCCTTTCCATTCCCTTTCTCTTCCCTTCCCTTTCTGTCTTTCCTTTCCTTTCCTTTCCTTTCTATCCAAACAAGCTTTTTAATGAACGCTTTCCTTTCCTTTCTATTCCTTTCCCTTCCCTTCCTCTTCCCTTCCCTTTCCTTTCATTTCCCTCCCTTTCCCTCCCTTCCTTTCCCTCCTACCAAACAGGGCGTTAAGGCCGCATCGGCACCCTCGATGCACATTCCTAGCTTCCTTTACCATGGATGGAAACCTTGGAATCTGCTTCCTCTTCTTCATTTGCCATTACCTCTTCTTGGGCGACTTTTTCTTCTTCTTCAGAACTTGGAATTTAGGGTCTCTGCTTTGTCAGACCTGACTTCCACATGAAGGTCCTGGCATCTCTTAATGGATCCTCTGTGTTCTCCCTCTGGAACCCTTCTACCTGCTGGTGCTTCTGGAAGATGCATCCCCGGAGCTCTTGCATGCCTGTTGGCCCCTGTTGAGTCTCAGGCACTACATAATCGCGTTCTATGACCACTTGCTACATTGCCATCCACTGTCTCATCAAGTACTGGTGCTCCCCTGACATCGAAGCCTTCCTGGAAGGGATGAAGAAGCACCACTCGCGCTTAGAATCCCCTCATCCTTCCCTCTTCCATTTCCTACTTTTCAGTATTGTTCCCCCTTTCTTTTGTTGCTGATGTGTTTCCATTTGCCACAAGTGAGGATGCAAGTGAGTTGGTTCAGCAAGGGTGGTTGCCACATAATTGGTTGCAAACATGTGAAGCTTCATTCTGTTGTGGCAATGAGGTGTTTGTGCAATGAACTTAAACTTCTCGTCTATCTCTTCATCAATGGGCATGCTGATCTCCATTTCTGGTAAACTATTCACAGTCTTTTACATTGCATGTTTTGATTCCATTTAGTTTTCTTGTTTGCCTTTAATCATGATCTGTAAATCAACATCTATTACACGATGATTGTGCTTTGCTGTCTACATTTCCTGCTCAGGAGTTTGGTATTTACCGCATGCACAAAAGATGAGTTAAACGGTTTCGTGTCAGCTATGGACATGTATTTTGCAGTTTTGTCTTGTTTTGCATGCATTTCTATGGCCATAAATCTCGCAACATGCAGGTCATTGGTTCAACTATTGTATATGATATGATTAGTTGTGATGCACTTCTTGCAAATGATTTGTACATAGTGGACCTGATGACCCTTCTTGTGAGCTCGTGAATTAACCAAACGAAAGAGGAGAACAATCAACAGGGAATGCGAATTCTCAATATTTGGATTCAAATTGCATGCATAATTTCAGCAGGGCTGGGTATATACATGCTTAAATGAAAATTTAAGGGCAATTGGGGAATTTTATATTTGAGATTTTGCACCAGGGTCCTATCTGGCCAGGCATCGTGGTTTGGTAAAGTATAAATTGATAACTTAGTTTTCATTTAATTATGTGGTAGTGAAAATTGAAATCTCTTTTGATTATCTCTTTGATACATCACCTAAAGCCTACCTATGTGAGTGTTAGGCGTTGATATATGTGCCTCTAGATGGGGAGAATTCTTGTGTTGGCCTCTCGATGATGAAGTGAGCAGATGGCCAAGTTCGGCTCTCACCATGCCGCTTTGGTTCGATGCACACACTTTTGATAGATTCGAGCCAGACCCGAGGCCACATTAATAATGTTTTCATATATATTTCAAATCCAATAACTTAATTTGAAAACCCTATCTAGTTTTCAAAGTCATGTCCAATCTCATTTCCTTATGCAAATTCAATTTTCCAAAACCACCATTTTGAGATCCAAATAAACCAGAGTTTCCAAATCCATTCTCCAAATTCTTAGACCGTTTCCTTAGACCATATTTGGAAAGGCCAATCTTCAATAAATTTCCAAATCTCAATAAAGTGGTTCTCAAATTAAAATGGATCTCTTGCACTTTACCAAGCTATATCTGGATCTAGTTTCAAAGTCATTTCCAACTTCATTTCATTATGCAAATCCAATTTTCCAAAACCACCATTTTGGGATCCAAGTAAACCAGATTTTCCAAATCCATTCTCCAAATTCATAGAATGTTTGTCAGTGATATTTGAAAAGGCTAATCTTCAATCAATCTCCAAATCTCAATAAAGTAGTTGTCAAATAAAAATGGATTTCATGCACTTTACCAAGCTATATATGGATCTAGTTTTCCAAGTCATATCCAATCTCAGTTCATTATGCAAATCTAATTTTCCAAATCTGTTCTCCAATTTCATAGATTGTTTTCTCAGTCCATATTTGAAAAGGCCAATCTTCAAAAGATTTTCAAATCTCGATAAAGTGGTTCTCAAATTAAAATGGATTTCATGCACTTTACCAAACTAGATTTCAAATCTATATACAAGTTCTATCAAAATCCTGTATTAAATTCAAGGTCCAAAACTCATTTGCAAATAAAAGATCTTTGAATGCAAATATAAATCCAATAAAAGCTTACTTGCACATGTAGAGCCATTTTTCATGAAATTAGATTTCAAACTTGGATCCAAAATAATATGATTTCCGAAGGAATTTCCAAAAACCAACAAGGTTGCGTGTAGGGATTGTGCTCATGACCCTATAATGTCATTGAGTTCACCTTAGTAGCCTACATCTCTTTCCATTTTTCATGTGTTCTTCTCATCTAGAGATAGTTCAATTCCTGAGAGAATTTAGTACACGCATCCCTGTTATGGTTTGATTCTCGCTCTTTTCTCATTTTCTATTTCAACTCCATAATTTCTTGATTTTTTTTCTTTGGCATCATGCATAATAGAGCGCTTTTTTTTTTACATTTTCATTAGTGCATCACATATTTATTTTAACATGCACTAGATAGGTGAAAATCTGAATCCAATTGGGTTTGCACGTATAACCATTTCAAATCATACATTGCTAAAGTGTTTTCCAAATCAACTTTTTCAAACGATTTAAAAAACCCTAGGTCATGTAAAAGGGGAGTCCAAACCTAGTCTTGTCTCTAAGACCTAGCCCAGACCGGTCTTAGAGCCCATTACTTATGAACCAGGTCCCATAACCTAGATTAGTCAATTCCTATAGTAACTCATCCAAACAAAGTGAATGAAGATCAGATCAGAAATCAGATGATTTGATTAAAGATCACATGCACCTACTCCAATCAAGTCTGTCCAGACCTGGTTTGGTCAAGTTCAAACTTCTAAACTCAGCTCTTTTAACTGGCCTAGCCTTAGTCATTTAGAGCTTGAATCAATCTTGATTTGATCTTAAACAATAAGCTTGGATTTAGATCTGAACAATTACAATGTTGTTTCAGCTCTTTGATCATGTATCTTAGATTATGGATTTTGGATATAAGATTTTGGATTTCAACTTTCGATTTCGGATCTTGGCAAGCAGGTTTTGGATTTTGGATTATAGACCTCGAATTTCATATTGCGAATTTCAGATTATGAATCTCAGATTATGAATCTCATATCATAAATCTGACATTATCGATTTTGAATTCTAGTTCTTGGATTTTGGATCTTAATTATAAAATTGTGGATGTTGGACTTCAAATTTTAGATTTTGGATCAGATTTCACATAATGAGTCTTGAATCATAACACATATTATGGAGTTCAGATTATGGATTTCAGATCATGGACATCAGATTTTGGAGCTTAAACCTTAGACTTTGGATATTGGATCATAGGTCTTTGATTTTGGATTTAAATTTTGGATTTCATATTTTGGATATTAGATTTCTGATCTCAAATAGTTTCTACATGAATCTTATATCTATCTGCATATTTGAAAGTTAATTTAGGTGTGTGATCCTACACATGCTATTATTATGCAAAAAGGGAACTATATGTTTGCATATTGCATTAAAGCAAGAATAGAAACCCAAATTTAAGTGCTACAATGAGACAGAGAGAGAGAGAGAGAGAGAGAGAGAGAGAGAGAGAGAAAGAGAGGGAGAGAGAGGAGGGCCATACCTAACCCCATAGCTTTAGCATTAAAATTTTCTTTCTAAGAAAACTGGAAATTCTAAAACCTAAGCATGCTTAAAGGAAATAAAACTAAGAAGTAAAGCAGAAATAATCTAAACTAAGCATGCGTAAAGAAAATAAAACTAACTAAGAACTACAGCAGAAATATCTGAACTAAGCATGATAAAACAAAAAAAACATCTAAGACATGCTATAAAAGAAAACTGGAGAAAGACGACTAAATTGAAAGTAAAGAAAAGGAGGAGGAAAAAAAAAGAAATTACCTGAACCGTGGAAGACCTAGACCAAGCCCATTCCCATGGTCTCTGCTTTTACTTTGATCCTTGGGTGAGTGCTACTACAGCTTGAATACAAGAATCTACTAAGACTCTTAAAGTTTGTTCTCTTTTAATCTCGGGTATTTGTTTGGGTTTTCCCCAAATATGCTATACTCAACAAGCAAGAAAGCAAAGTCTGTCTAAAAGAGAGGGGAAGGGACCCTTTTTATAGCATGAGAGAAAATCCTCTCCCCGATCGATACATGACAACTTTTGGGATCAGAAGGTCCCATTCCCAAACAAACCATATGCTAAATCATAAAAAACATATATTGTACGAGATATGGAAATTGAAAAATATCTGAAGCCATGCAAATGTCAATTTCAATTCCAATTGAACCAAAGTGCTCAACTCAGAGTTCTACATGAATCATGAGTGAATGTTCTAGTGGACATCTAGTATAGTGGACGAAAACCAAGCATGACATTTTTCTCATGTATGCACTTTTATGCATTTGGACTTTGGATTGAGATATGTTTCTGACGTGTAGATCATGATCTAGAGAGAACTCTAGAAAATGGATTTCGTATGGTTTTGAGATTCAGATCAAGGTCTGAATCCTAAGTTCAAATGGATCTTGGATTTGTAAGACATTCAATTCAGGGTTCTATATAAGAGATCTGGATGACAATAATTTATGGATCTAAACATATAGATGAGGAGATTATAATTGATGCCCCAAACATTATGAACTTAGATATATGTGAAATATATACTGTAAAACGATATTATTGAAGATGAAATTGCTATTTTGCCTTCGGCATAAAGAAGAGATCTAAAAGGAAATGACTAGTTTACCCGTAGGTGAGATTTGAATCATTTTGTTATGCATTTGAAATAAGAAAAAGGATCTCAAACTGGAGCTCTAAAGACTTTATGAACTTAGGTACGAGTGACGTATAATCTTAAATTGTGGTGGAAAATACGGGTTGAAAGAAAATGACTATTTTGTACAACGTGAAGATTTGTAACATTTTGTTATGTTTCTAAAACAAGAAAGGATCTCAAACTAGAACTTTGAAGACTTGACGAACTTTGGTAATGCTGGCACTGGGCCGATGGAATGTCGGGCTTTTCGACCCCCTACTCGGGTTGGGCCATAAAATTATACTTGGGTCAGCCCGAGCCTCGCAATGAATTGGGTTGGGCACTGGCTGGGGTCAGGCTCGGGTTGACATTGGGTCGGGCTAGGCTGCGTTGGTTTGGGCCGGACCCGACCTATAGAATATTAATTATTATTTTTCAAAATTTTTTAAATATTTGACAATAATTTATGGATCTAAACATATAGATGAGGAGATTATAATTGATGCACCAAATATTTTGAACTTAGATATATGTGACATATATACTGTAAAACGATATTATTGAAGATGAAATTGCTATTTTGCCCTTGGGCATAGAGAAGATATCTAAAAGGAAATGACTAGTTTACCCGTAGGTGAAGATTTGAATCATTCTGTTATGCATTTGAAATAAGAAAAAGGATCTCAAACTGGAGCTCTAAAGACTTGATGAACTTAGGTACGAGTGACATAATCTTAAATTGTGGTGGAAAATAAAGAAAATGACTATTTTGTACAACGTGAATATTTGTAACATTTTGTTATGTTTCTAAAACAAGAAAGGATCTCAAACTAGAACTTTGAAAACTTGATAAACTTTGGTAATGCTGGCACTGGGCCGATGGGATGTCGGGCTTTTCAGCCCCCTACTCGGGTTGGGCCATAAAATTATACTTGGGCCAGCCCGAGCCTTGCAATGAATTGGGTTGGGCTCTGGCTGGGGTCAGGCTCGGGTTGACATTGGGTCGGGCTAGGCTGCGTTGGGTTGGGCCGGACCCGACCTGATAGAATATTAATTATTATTTTTCAAATTTTTTTAAATATTTGACAATAATTTATGGATCTAAACATATAGATGAGGAGATTATAATTGATGCCCCAAACATTTTGAACTTAGATATATGTGACATATATACTGTAAAACGATATTATTGAAGATGAAATTGCTATTTTGCCCTTGGGCATAAAGAAGAGATCTAAAAGGAAATGACTAGTTTACCCGTAGGTGAAGATTTGAATCATTTTGTTATGCATTTCAAATAAGAAAAAGGATCTCAAACTGGAGCTCTAAAGACTTTATGAATTTAGGTACGAGTGACATATAATCTTAAATTGTGGTGGAAAATACGGGTTGAAAGAAAATGACTATTTTGTACAACGTGAAGATTTGTAACATTTTGTTGTGTTTCTAAAACATGAAAGTATCTCAAACTAGAACTTTGAAGACTTGATGAAGNCTGGGCCGATGGGATGTCGGGCTTTCCGGCCCCCTACTCGGGTTGGGCCATAAAATTATACTTGGGCCAGCCCGAGCCTCGCAATGAATTGGGTTGGGCTCTGGCTGGGGCCAGGCTCGGGTTGACATTGTGTCGGGCTAGGCTGCGCTGGGTTGGGCCGGACTCGGCCTGATAGAATATTAATTATTAATTTTCAAAATTTTTTAAATATTTGACAATAATTTATGGAACTAAACATATAGATGAGGAGATTATAATTGATGCCCCAAACATTATGAACTTAGATATATGTGACATATATACTGTAAAACGATATTATTGAAGATGAAATTACTATTTTGCCCTTGGGCATAAAGAAGAGATCTAAAAGGAAATGACTAGTTTACCCATGGGTGAAGATTTGAATCATTTTGTTATGCATTTGAAATAAGAAAAAGGATCTCAAACTGGAGCTCTAAAGACTTGATGAACTTAGGTACGAGTGACATATAATCTTAAATTGTGGTGGAAAATAGGGGTTGAAAGAAAATGACTATTTTGTACAACGTGAAGATTTGTAACATTTTGTTATGTTTCTAAAACAAGAAAGGATCTCAAACTAGAACTTTGAAGACTTGATGAACTTTGGTAATGCTAGCACTGGGCCGATGGGATGTCGGGCTTTCCGACCCCCTACGCGGGTTGGGCCATAAAATTATACTTGGGAGCCCGAGCCTCGCAATGAATTGGGTTGGGCTCTGGCTGGGGCCAGGCTCGGTTGACATTGGGTCGGGCTAGGCTGCGCTGGGTTGGGCCGGACCCGACCTGATAGAATATTAATTATTATTTTTCAAAAATTTTTAAATATTTGACAATAATTTATGGATCTAAACATATAGATGTGGAGATTATAATTGATGCCCCAAACATTTTGAACTTAGATATATGTGACATATATACTGTAAAACGATATTATTGAAGATGAAATTGCTATTTTGCCCTTGGGCATAAAGAAGAGATCTAAAAGGAAATGACTAGTTTACCCGTAGGTGAAGATTTGAATCATTTTGTTATGCATTTGAAATAAGAAAAAGGATCTCAAACTGGAGCTCTAAAGACTTTATGAATTTAGGTACGAGTGACATATAATCTTAAATTGTGGTGGAAAATACGGGTTGAAAGAAAATGACTATTTTGTACAACGTGAAGATTTGTAACATTTTGTTGTGTTTCTAAAACATGAAAGTATCTCAAACTAGAACTTTGAAGACTTGATGAAGNCTGGGCCGATGGGATGTCGGGCTTTCCGGCCCCCTACTCGGGTTGGGCCATAAAATTATACTTGGGCCAGCCCGAGCCTCGCAATGAATTGGGTTGGGCTCTGGCTGGGGCCAGGCTCGGGTTGACATTGTGTCGGGCTAGGCTGCGCTGGGTTGGGCCGGACTCGGCCTGATAGAATATTAATTATTAATTTTCAAAAAAATTTAAATATTTTTTCTTATATTTGTATATATAATATAATTTTTTAATTTTTTAAAAATTAAATCAAGGTATGATGGGCCCGCACTCAATCCCTGATGATCAGGCCTAGGGCCCTGTTGTCAAAATGGGGAACAAGCCCAACTTTGAACCCAGGCTGACCTCATTTCCCCACCCCTAAACTTAGGTATGGGTGAAACTTAACCCGAAGTTCAGGTGGAAAATATAGATCGAAAGAAAATGACTTTTTTACTCATGGGTGTGATCTTCGACTGAAACATGCTTAAATCAAGAATTTTACTTGGGTTAAGGCTCTATGAACCAAAGAAAATCATAAACTGAGGTACATGTGTCATATATCCTATGTTTATGTAGAAGAATATGACTAAAAAATGATTGTTTTACCCTTGTGTGTAATTCTCGAGCTTAAGATGAGTTTTCCCCATCTAACTGGACCAGCTTGTGGGCCTATTTCTAGATCTACTTTGGTGTAAATTTGACTAAAAAATTTCTCATGGATTGTTCTAAAAATCGTAACTTTCCAAGTTGTATATGTCATATTTATAAAGGGAACTGAGAAGAGCTTGAAAAATCAAATTATCATTGGAATTTTTATTGTAGAAGTTGAGTGTGGATCAGCCACTTATTGGTAAGGATATGAGCCACTTATGGGAATGGATATGCTGGAAAATTAGAAAAAATTGATGAGATTTACCTAAATTGAGCTCTATAACTGTTTACAAAGTGTAGCAAGTACTAAGAGTGAGCTCCAAAAAATTTAGAACTAAAATGAACTCAGACTGATGTAAATGAACTCAAATCAAACCAAGGGAAGACAAATTAATACATGATAGACATGATCCAAACTTGGTTTCACCTCACTCCATCAGGTTGAGCTCAAATTTAGTTCAAACCCTTGAAAGCTAGAGAAAGTGAGCTCATGGACCTTTGAAACTGAATTGAACTCAGACTAGGGTAAACGAATCAAGCCAAACCAAGGGAACAAAAATTTATGCATGACAAGCCTCATAATAGCTCGGTTTCAAGTCACTCCATATATTGAGCTCAAATTCAACTCAAACCTTTGAAAGAGAATGAGCTTTGGGACTTTCAAAACTCAATTCAACTCAAACTAGGACGAATGAATTCAAATCAAACTAAAGGAAACTAAATTTATACATGATGAACATGATCCTAGTTTGGTTTTGAGCTCAAGCCATGAGGTTCAACTCAAACCCTTGAAATAGGTGAGAGAGTGAGTCCCAAAACATTTGGAACTGAATTGAATTCTGACCAAGATGAATGAACTCAGAATTAACTAAGGAAAGATAAATTTATACATGATAAACATGACCCTAGCCTGGTTCGAGCTAATTCATCACAGCTGAATGGAAATTCAGCTCGGACCTGCTATAGGAGAGAGTGAATCCCTATCTATGAGTTACTCTAGACCTAAAACATAGACTTTTTAACTCAAAATAATTGAAATAATACTTTATTTCCACTAAGTTATACCTATTCTAAACTTGGTTGGACTTAAGGATATAGGGTCTAGCTAAAAATTGTAGCTTTAGGTCTTCATGAACTATCTTGAGCTAGAGTGAGACGACTTGAGCTGGTCAAAAAAGTTGGTGACCTGATCTTAACTACCTCAGAAACTTGTAGAGCTAAGCATCACTCTGTTTGAGTTTGTTCTAAATTATTACCAGGTCTGTGGGTTCAAGTGTGACCGATTCTACTAGGTTTGGTGCCATCTTTTGGTGATTCTTGGTCCATCTTTTGGTGATTCTTGGTCCAAGCTCACTTATAAATAAGTGGATTGGGGGACAAAATCATGAGGTTTGGTGTAAGGTGCCAATGCATGTTGGCCCTTTTACACCTTGTCTCATTAAATAAGGAGAATCTAAGAGATCTCGTTTTTTACTTTTAGATTATTTTCTTTGATTATTCTTTTTCTGTGTAGAGTTTCAATCATTTTAATTTTTTTGCTGTCAAAAGAGGATATTTAATTGTTTTGTGAAGGAGGAGGTGTGCCCCACCTTGCGTGGGCCCTTGCTCGTGCAGGCTATGTGGGCCCACATGTGAGTCCCATATGATGTTTTGGACCTCTAGTTCGATCTAGTTTTTTTATTTGTAATCTGGATTTGGATTCATAGTTGGATTCAGAGTCCAAATGACAATTGCAAATGGATTTGGGTTGCAAACCCCTAATTTGGATTTAGTATCGTGTACTAGGATGGGACTTGGACACATCATCCTATATTGGGATTTGTGCTATGAGTTAAATTCATAATTTTGAACTTGAATTGAGTTTGAGTTCAAAATTTGGTTTGAAATCGATAATTTTCTCAATCATTTGTGTGAAGTTCTGCACATATATTTTGGAATTGCCTTCAGCGTGTACTAGGATGGGACTTGGACACATCATCCTATATTGGGATTCGTGTTACGAGTTAAATTCATAATTTTGAACTTGAATTGAGTTTGAGTTCAAAATTTGGTTTGAAATCGATAATTTTCACAATCATTTGTGTGAAGTTCTGCACATATATTTTGGAATTGCCTTCAGCAACTGAATGGAAAAATTTAGAGTGTTAACAACATGCAATCCTCAATGTGCTGTTTTGTTTTAATTGCACATGTCTTTAGACTTCATGCATTGTAATTTTGTGCTTACTAGTTAGCATAGTTACAAATAACTTCTCGGAGTTTTAAATGGCAAGGTTTTTCTTGAATATAATACGGCAGGCTTAAAAAATACGGGAAAAAATGGTATTTAAAAAAAATAAAAAAAGGTAAAAATAAAATAAGTGAAAAAATAATAACACAAACATCAAAACATAAGTAGGTTTGCAAGAAATAAAAAATAGAAAATGAAAAAACCTATTTGGCATTATAAAATGAAAAAAATGAAAAAAAAAGTGAAAAAAAATCGTTTTTCTTTTTTTTTTTAAGCAATGCATTTTTTAAAGTTTTAAACAACATTTCATTTTCTCGCACTTTTTCGTGTTGTTTCGAAAATAACACATTTTTTGTGACTATGGTAGTTAATATTAGGATATTTTTGGCTGCTTTGAGTACGGTTTGGTAGTTTTCAGTAAAAAAAAAAAAAACCAGCCACTGCTTGTTGGCCACACCAATCTGCTGGTTGACATAAGTTTTGGGTGCATTTAGTTGCAGGTAAGTTAGCTTTAATCTTAATCATTACGTGGTTAATGGTCATTTTGAATAGAATTTTGTAGATGTTTTTTAAGTCTAAAACTCATTGTTGTGTGTAGACTGCACATCTAGTAACTAAAAACATAGTTACATTTCCTTTTGCTTTATTCCTAAGTAGATTTGTGTCTTGCATCATAAAATCTTGATAGTTGCATCAGAACTTAGGTTCTTGTTAACATTGTAAATAGCTAGTTTAACATTGCTTAATGTACTTTGTGTTGGTGTAGTTAGGGGTAGATTTATCAAATTGGAAGTTAGGACTGTTCCTTCTGGTAATTTGCACACATTGATGTGCGCTCGTGTGACTTTCCAGCAGTTTATTTTAAATTTTTGTGTTATTTCAGTTGTGCAGGTTTTCTTTAGGCTTGTTCTTTATTAATCTGGTTGATTTTAGTTAGTTATGCCATATATCACGTAATTTAGAGTAAGTGGTAGTGTAGAATCAGTAACTGGCAGTCTTACTAGACTGTTGGTTAGTATAGAGATAATTTCCAGTAATTAACTGTAATGCTTACAGTATGTTTTGCTTTCTTATTTGTGTCTAATATTTATCGTTCAATTAAACTCATTTTTATGTGCATGCTAGTTGGATGTACTTAGATATATTAATTTAAGTGCGTAAATTGTTCAGTTTGCATTTTCAGTTGCTAAGTATAGCGAAAAAATATTTTGCCTTCTTTTGTATTATGTTTTAGTGCAAATTCTATTGTAGTTTAGTGGAATAATTAGTTATCTTGGATTTGAATTAGCTTTTAAGTGGAAACTAATTGTGAATCAATAGGTATAGCTGGTTTAAGAATATGGATTATTCTTCACTATTTCTGTGTTCTAAAGAGAGAAAGTCTGAAATTAGTATTATGTCTTAGTTTTCACTGTATTTCTTCTATAATTTCTAGTGTAGTTTAGTATGAAAATAGTTATCTTTTGTTAAAAAATAGTTTTAGATGAAAATTAACTGTTAATAAAGTCTGAAATTAGTATTATGTCTTAGTTTTCACTGTATTTCTTCTATAATTTCTAGTGTAGTTTAGTATGAAAATAGTTATCTTTTGTTAAAAAATAGTTTTAGATGAAAATTAACTGTTAATTAATAAATATACTTATTTTTCAATTGTGAACTGTTTAAGTGAGTGAAAGTGCACCATTATGCTTGAATGTTTGTTATTTTGTTGCATTTCTCATTGCAGTTTGATCATTTAGAGTAGTGCTTCTTGAAATTTACTATTTGTAGTATTTAGTTCCTTAGCTTAAAACTCATTTTGTAATTTAGCAACCTACAGTAGTGGGTTGCACTTGTTGACTTCATGCAAGAGAATAAACACGTGAACTAGTCTAGACTTAGCTTAGCCGGCATTAACCGAGCTTAGATGTTTTTATCATGTAAGACACTAATCACTGGTTAACATTTGGTATTAACAACCAGTTAGCACACATGCACACGTGCCTGCATGAAAAGTGTCTTGTTTTGTTGCATGGGCAACATCGTATAGTTGTCATTTTGCTTTCTAACATATTGACAGCTATATACTCTGTTAGATAATTCACAACCCACTCGAAAGGAAAGTGAAGTGACGACAAGGAGATTAGAAGCCATATACATTGAAGGAGATTGATGCACAATTGAAAATCAAGAAGATCTAGCATCTTTAAGGGGTTGCCACATTTAAATTTAGGATCCTATTTTCTTTGATTTGTTATTATTAGTTGTAAAAGTGTAACGAAGATCTTTTTTCTTTGTTGGTGTTGTGCTTGTGAAAAAAATTATGCATTTTACAAACAAAGTCCGTGAACACTCTACCTATTAAACTCTTATGTAAATTTTATTTTTTGCAATAGAAGTTGTCCTCTTTTGAGAATGAATTTTTGTTCTCTTTTCCTTCTACTATGGATTGATCAAATTTTGATTATATATATTAATAATCAAACCGTTGTCCCCAGAATTCAACTCGAACACACTATTTATGAAATCTGAAGAAAGATATAAATAATGTGTAGTTTGACATTATATTGTGATAAGATATTTGATTAGATATATGAGAACATGGATTTGAAATATGTTGCAAATTATATTTATATTCAGGACCTCAATAGTTGTCATCATAAGGACTGTGGAGGGCAACATGTAGTGTCCTTCATTCACAAGAACATCTTATGCAGATTTGGGGTGTTGCATGACATCAAGAATAAAATGATGCAAGACTTCTACTCTTGAATCAAGCATCACTTTTCAGTGCCATATTACCATCAAGGAAATGGCTAAGAAAAAGGCACAAACAAAATCTTGTTCTGAATCTTGGAGAGAACCGTGGAAACTGATCATGTTTGTCATGAAAAGCTGCATATGCTTTGTGGGCTTACTGGACCACAATCAGAACTCGCCACACCTACAAAGCTAGTATATGGGACAGATATGGTGTTTCCCTTGCATGTGCAGAAGCATGCAGTTAGGTTCTTTTCTTTGATCGAACTCCCAATGGATTAGTATAAGAAACAATGAATGTTTTAGCCAGATCCACTAAATGGAAAGATGTTACAAGCAGTAGAGCAAGACAAGGGGTATCCACAAAGAGTGGTCTGACAATATGAAAAGTTTTTGGTAAAATGCAACTTCAAAGTGAATGAACTAGTGTTGAGATTCATAATTCCTCGGAAGCATTGCTATCCTGAAAAGTAGGCTCCCAGTTGAGATGGTACCTATGCAATCAAAGAACTCTTACCAGGCAACTCACATCGGCTGCTTGATGTTGTTGGAGTTGAATTGCTTGATCCTATCAATCCATTTCATCTAAAGAAATTCAATATATAATTTTAATGTGTCAAATGTTCTGAATCAATACAATGATCCTTGATGGTTAGACTAGTTAATATTCTTTATTCAAAGATTCTTTTTGCTACCCTTCATATTGGGGCATCTTTTCTTTGAAAAGAGAATTGATGAAAGAGAATGGCCACAAAAGTTTACAGAAGGAGAAAATTTTTAAAAGCTTTATAAAAACTCAAGCATAAAACTTTGAGCAATTTTGCAAAGCCTCATAAATGTATGAGTTTTATAAAATTTCCTGCCCTAGTGCATTCCAACTTTTAGAGTTTTGTACCCTTGGGATACAACTTTGTGCTTTCTGCACACAAGTTTTCAAAAGCCTAAGTTTTTTGCGTTCTTGCAAACACGATTTTATTGCTGTTTATCATAAAAACGAATCCTGCAATTGCATTGTCGCAATATGTCTTGTCGGACTATTTATTGGTTCTTAGTAAAACCAATCCATATACTGTCGTTTCATTTAATTTTTCTCATTACTTATCGAGTCTTTGTAAACATGGTTTTTTATTTGAGTGTATTGTAAAACACATTATATAGTGCATTATCGCAATTTGTTTTGTTTGACTACTTATCGCCTCTTAGTAAATACCTTTTTATCGTAAAACCAGTTCCTATAGTGTTGCTCTCACTTTTAGTTTTTTCAAGTGTTTATCACATTATTGTAAACATGATTTTGTTTGAGTGTATCATAAAATGAATCCTGCAGTTTTGTTATCACAATCTATTTTGTCTAACTACTTATCACCTCTTAGTAAAGGTCTTCTTATCGTAAAACCAACTCATATAGTGTCGTCGTTGCATTTAATTTTTTCGAGTGCGTATCACGACCTTGTAAATACGATTTTACTTGAGTGTATCGTAAAACAAATCATGAAGTTGCATTATAACTTGTTTTTTAGTTCTTATCTCATCCTTGTAAATGTGATTTTATTAGAGTATATCGTAAAAGGAATTTCATAGTTGTGTTATCACATGATTTTTTGTTCGACTGCTTATTGCCTCCTAGTAAAATTTTTTTATCATAAAACCAATCCATACAATGTCGTTGACACATTTAATTTTTTTGAGTAGTTATCGCATCCTTGTAAACTTGATTTTATATTAGTGTATCGTAAAACCAATACTACAATTACGTTACCGCAATATGTTTTATATAAATATTTATCGCCTCTTGGTAAACACCCTTTTATAGTCAAACCAATCCTTACAGTGTTGTTGTCACATTTAATTTTTCTGAGTGCTTATCACATCCTTGTAAGCACAATTTTATTTGATAGTACACTAAAACAAAATCCTGCATTTGCATTATCGAATTATGTTTTGTCTAGTTGCTTATCGCCTCTTCGCAAACACATTTTATATCGTAAAACCAGTCCATAAAGTGTCATTGTCGCATTTAACTTTTTTGAATGTCTATCGCGTCATTATAAACACAATTTTACTTGAGTGTATCGTAAAATGATTCTTGCAGTTGCGTTATCGCACTATTTTTTGTGCTTATCGCAGCTTTGTAAACATAATGCTGATTGAGTGGATCGTAGAACTAATCTTGTAGTTGCATTATCGAAATATGTTTTGTTCAACTGGTTTTTACCTCTTAATAAATGTCTTTTTATCATTAAACCAGTCCATACCGTGTCATTGTCGCATTTAATTTTTTTGAGTGCCTATTTAGTCCTTGTAAACTAGATGTTATATGAATATATTGTAAAATGAATCCTATAGTTGTGTTACTGCATCTATTTTATATGACTATGTATCACCTCATAGTAAACGCCTTTTTATAGTAAAACCTATCCCTACAGTGTCGTTGTCACATTTAATTTTCCCAAGTTCATATCATGAATGTGCAAACATGATTTTACTTGAGTGTATCATAAAACAAATCCAGCAACTACGATATCACCAGATTTGTTGTGCTTATCACTTCTTTGTAATCACTTTCTTATTTGAGTGTCTTTAAAATGAATCTTGTAGTTCTTTTATTGCATGATTTTTTGTCCGACTACTTATCACCTCTAAGTAAACATCTTTTTATCGTAAAACAAATCCATATAGTGTCCTAGCCGCATTTAGTTTTAGTGTTTATCATGTCCTTGAAGACAAGATTTTACTTGAATGTATCGTAAAACAAATTATTTAGTTGCATTATCACATGATTTTTTGTGCTTATCGCGTCTTTATGAACACGATTTTATTTGAGTGTATTATAAAACAAATTCTGTAGTCACCCCTTTTTAATGCCATTTTATCACAAAATCAGTCCATAGATTGTTGTTGTCACATTTAATTTGTTAGAGTGCTTAAAGTATCCTTGTAAAGACGATTTTACTTTAGTGTATCGTAAAATGAACCCTATAGCTTCGTAATCACATGATTTTTTGTGTTTATCACATCCTTGTAAACACAATTCCATTTGGGTGTATCATAAAGTGAACCCTATGTTTGCGTTATTGCAATCTACTTTGTCTAATTGTTTATCACCTCTTAGTAAACATCTTTTTATCGTTAAACCTATTCATACAGTGTCGTTGTTGTATTTAATTTTTTCATGTGCTTATCATGTCTTTATAAACATGATTTTTCTTGAGTGTATCGTAAAACAAATCCAATAGTTGCATTATCACAACATTTTTTGTGCTTATCGCATCTTTGTAAACATAATTTTATTTGAATGTATTGTAAAATTACTCTTGTAGTTGTGTAATTGCATGATTTTTTGTCTGATAGCTTATCACCTCTTAGTAAATTTATTTTTATCATAAAACCCATCCATACAGTGTTGTAGTCGCATTTAATATTTTTGAGTGCTTCTCGCTTTTCCTTGTATACATTATTTCACGTGAGTCTGTTGTAACATGAATATTATAGTTGCATTATCACATGATTATTTGTGTTTATCTTGTCTGTGTAAACACGATTTTATTTGAGTATGTCATAAAACAAATCCTGTAGTTGTGTTATCACAATCTATTTTGTCCTACTGCTTTGTGGACGCCCTTTTATCACAAAAGTAGTCCACAGAGTGTCATCCCATTTAATTTTGCTGAGTGCTTATCGCATCCTTATAAACTTGATTTTACTTAAGTGTATCTTAAAATGAATTCTATAGCAGCATAATCGCATGATTTTTTTTGTTAAACACATCCTTGTAAGCATCAATTTCTTTGTGTGCAATCGTAAAACAAACCCTGCATTTGTGTTATCGTAATTTATTTTGTCCAACTGCTTATCGCTTCATAGTAAACATCTTTTTATCGTAAAACTAGTTCACATAGTGTCATTGTCACATTTAATTTGTTCGAGTACTTATTGCATCCTTGTAAACACGATTTTATATTAGCGTATCGTAAAGCCAATACTACAATTTCATTATTGCAATATGTATTGTCTAAATGTTTATCGCCTCTTACTAAGCACTCTTTTATCATCAAACCAGTCCATAGAGTGTTGTTGTCGCATTTAAATTTTTCGAGTACTTATCGTATCCTTGTAAACACAATTTTATTTGAGTGTAACATAAAACAAATCATGCATCTGCATTATCACGATTTGTTTTGTCTAGTTGTTTATCGCCTCTTAGCAAATGCATTTTTTATCGTAAAACCAGTCCATACAATGTTATTGTCATATTTAATCATAAAACAAATCCTACGATTGCATTATCACATGATTTTTTATGCTTATCATGGCCTTGTAAATATGATTTTTATTTGATTGTATTGTAGAATGACTATTGCAATTGTGTTATCATAATTTGTTTTGTCTAACTGGTTTTTGCCTCTTAATAAAAGCCTATTTATTATTAAACTAGTCCATACAAAGTCGTTGTCACATTTAATATTTTTCAGTGCTTATATAGGTCTTGTAAACACAATTTTATTTGAATGTATCGTAAAACGAATCCTACAGTTGTGTTATCACATCTACTTCATATGATTGCTTATCACTTTTTAATAAACACCTTTTATCATAAAACTCATCCATACAGTGTCGTTGTTGCATTTAATTTTTCCAAGTGCTTATTGTGTCCTTGTAAACACAATTTTACTTGAGTGTATCATAAAACAAGTCTAGTAGTTGTGTTATCGCAAGATTTTTTGTGCTTATCTTAGTAAAAGTTTTTTTTATCGTAAAACCTGTCCATATAGTGTCATCGTCGCATTTTAAGTGCCTATCACATCCTTGTGAACATGATTTTATTTGAGTCTATCCTAAATTGAATCATGCAGTTGCGTTATTGCAAGATTCTTTTTCTGACTACTTATCGCCCCTTAGTAAGTGCATTTTTATTGTAAAAGTGGCCCATATAGTGTTATGGTTGCATTTAATTTTACTAAGTACGTGTTTGTCATGTCTTTGTAAACATGATTTTACTTGAGTGTATCGTAAAACGACTCCCGCAATTGCATTGTCGCAATCAGTTTCGTTTGACTACTTATCCCGCTTTTTAAATGCCTTTTTCTCACAAAACCAATCCATAGAGTGTCATTGTCGCATTTAATTGTTTGAGTACTTATGACGTGCTTGTAAACACGATTTTGCAAGAGTGTCTCATAAAACAAATCTCATAGTCACATTGTTACACAATTTTTTAGGTTTAACGCGTCCGTGTAAACACTATTTTATTTGAGTGTATTATAAAACAAATCCCATATTTGCATTATCACTATATATCGTGTCTGATTGCTTATCGCCACTTAGTAAAGACCTTTTTATCATAAAACCAATCAATACAGTGTCATTGCATTAAATTTTTTTGAATGCATATTGTGTCCTCATAAATACAATTTTACTTGAGTGTATTGTAAAATGAATCATGAAGTTGCATTATCACACGATTTTTAATGCTTATCGCTTCCTTGTATACACAATTTCATTTGAGTGTTTATGAAACGAATCTTGTAGTTGCGTTGTCGCAATCTATTTTGTCTGACTGCATATCACCTCTTTGTAAACAACTTTTTATCATAAAACCTATCCAAACTATGTTGTTGTTAGATTTAATTTTTTTGACAGTCAATCGGATCCTTATAAACATGATTTTATTTGTGTATCGTAAACGAATCTTGCAGTTGCGTTACTATATTATGTTTTGTCTGACTGCTTGTTGCCTCTTAGTAAACGACCTATTATCGTCAAACTAGACCATATAGTGTCGTCCCATTTAATTTTTTCGAGTTATCACTGCATCTTTGTAAACACGATTTTACTTGAGTGTATCGTTAAACAAATCCTATAGTATGTTAATGCAATCTATTTTGTATGATTGCTTATCGCCTCTTTATAAATGCCTTTTTATCGTAAAACCAGTCCTTATAGTGTCATTGTTGCATTTAATTTTTGTGAGTGCTTATTACGTCTTTGTAAACACAATTTTATTTTAGTGTATTGTAAAACAAACCTTGCAATTACATTATAGCAATATGTTTTGTTTGACTACTTATCACTTCTTAGTAAATGTGTTTTATCGTAAAAGTAGTCCAAAATGAGTCATTGTCGCATTTCATTTTTTTCTAGTGCTTATCGTATCATTGTAACCATGTTGTAGTTGAGTGTATCGTAAAATGAATCCAGCAGATGCGTTATCGCATGATTTTTTATTTGACTGCTTATCACTTCTTCATAAATGTCTTTTTATCATAAAACCAGTCTGTACAACATCGTCATTGCATTTGTTTTTTTTTAGTGCATATCACATCCTTATAAACATGAATTTATTTGAATGTATTCTAAAACAAATCCTGCAGTTGCGTTATCACAATTTGTTTTCCCAAACTGCTTAACACCTCTCAGTAAACGCATTATTATCGTCCATCAAGTTTCGTTATCGTAATTATTACACCCATGTAAACATGATTTTATTTGAGTGTATCATAAAACAAATCCTGTAGTTGTGTTATGCCAATTTGTTTTGTCTGACTGCTTAACAACTTTTACTAAACACATTTTTATTGTAAAACAATTCCATATAATGTCGTCGCATTTAATGTTTTTGAGTGTTTAATGTATCCATGTAAACACAATTTAATTTGAGTGCATTGTTAAATGAATCTTGTAGTTGCGTTATTGCAATTTGTTTTGTCCAACTGCTTATTGCCTCTTAGTGAACTCCTTTTTATTGTAATATCAATTTATATATTGTCATTGTCGCATTTAATTTTTTTGAGTTTATCATGTCCTTGTAAACATAATTTTATTTGAGTGTATCATAAAACGAATCCTACATTTGCGTTATCCCAATCTGTATTGTCTGACTACTTATCGCCTCTTAGTAGGCACCTTTTTTATCGTAAAACCAGTCCATCTAGTGTCGTTGTGGCATTTAATTTTTTCAAGTGCCTATCGCATCATTGTAAACATGATTTTACTTGAGTATATTGCAAAATGAATATTGTACTTACGTTATCACATGATTTTTTGTGCCTATCGCATCCTTGTAAACACGATTTTATTTGAGTGTATCCTAAAACGAATCTTGTTGTTGAGTTATTGCACTATCTTTTGTTTGCCTACTTTTTATCTCTTAGTGTATCCTAAAAACGAATCTTGTCGCCTTTAATTTTTTCAAGTGCTTATCTTGACCTTGTAAACATGATCTTCTTTGAATGTATCACAAAATGAATCCTGCAGTTGCACTACCGCAAATTTGTTTTGTCTGACTTCTTATCACCTCTTAGTAAATGCCTTTTTATAGTAAAACTAGCCTATATTGTGTCGTTGTCGCATGTAATTCTTTCAAGTGCATATCGCATCCTTGTAAACACAATTTTACTTGAGTATATCACAAAATAAATCTGACAGTTATGTTATCATACAATTTTTTGTGCTCATTGCATCCTTGTAAACACGATTTTGTTTGAGTGTATCATAAAATGAATCATGCATCTTGGTTATCACAATTTGATCTGTCTGACTGCTTATTGCCTCTTAGTAAATGCATGTTTATTGTAAAAGTAGTCTATATAGTGTCATTGTCACATTTATTTTTTTAGGGTGCTTGTCACATCCTTATAAACATAATTTTACATAAGTGTACTATAAAACAAATCCTATGGCTGTGTTATCGCACAATGTTTGTGTTCATCGTGACCTTGTAATCTCAAACCCTGTTGTTGCATTATTGCAATTTCTTTTATATGACTTTTTATCTCCTCTTAGTAAATGTCCTTTTATCATAAAACCAGTCCATATGGTGTCGTCATCACATTTAATTTGTTTATCTCATCCATGTAAACATGATTTTACAGGAGTATATTGTAAAACAAATCCTGTGATTGCATTATCAAATGATTTTTTGTGTTTGTCATGACATTGTAAACACGATTTTATGTGTATTGCAAAATGAATCCTACAGTTGTGTTCTCGCAATCTGTATTGTCTGACAACCAGTCCATATAATGTTGTTGCATTTCATTCTTCTGAGTGTTTATCGTGTCCTTCTAAACATGGTTTTATTTGAGTGTATCGTAAAACAAATCCTACAATTCAATTATCACAATCTGCTTTGTCTGACTGCTGATCACCACTTTGTAAATGCCTTTTTGTGGCGAGACCAGTCCATAGGGTGTCGTTGTTGCACTAAATTTTGTTGAGTGCTTATCGTGTCCTCGTAAACATGATTTTACTTGAGTGTATCGTAAAATGAATCCAACAGCTGCATTATTGCATGATTTTTTGTGATTATCACCTTCTTGTAAACATGATTTTATTTTCGTGTATCGTCAAATGAATCATGCATTTGCATTTTTACAATCTATTTTGTCCAACTGCTTATTGCCTCTTAGTAATGGTCATTTTATCATAAAACTAATCAATATAGTTTCGTTATCGCATTAATTTTTTTGAGTTACATGAGTGTCTCATAAAACAAATCATGAAGTTGTGTTATCACACGACTTTTAGTGTTGATCGCATCCTTGTAAACATGATTACATTTGTATGTATCATAAAACAAATCATGTAGCTATGATACCACAAGATTTTTTGCTCGACTGCTTATCGCCTCATAGTAAATGTCTTTTTAGCGAAGAACTAGTCTATATAGTGTCGTCCCATTTAATTTTTTCGAGTGCTTAACGCGTCCTTGTAAACACGATTTTATTTGAATGTATCATAAAATGAATCCTACCATTGTGCTATCTCAATATGTTTTGTCAACTACTTGTCACCTATTAGTAAACACATTTTTTATCGTAAAACCAATCCATACAGTGTCATTGTCGCATTTAATTTTTTCAAGTGCTTATCCTGTCCTTGTAAATATGATCTTGTTTAAGTGTATCATAAAACGAAGCATGTATTTGCATTATCACAATTTGTCATGTCTGACTGCTTATCTCCTCTTACTGAATGACTTTTTATCATAAAACTAGTCCATACAATGTCGTCACATTTAATGTTTTTGAGTGCTTATCGCATCCTTCTAATTACGATTTACTTGAGTGTATCGTAAAACAAATCATGCAATTGCATTATCACATGTTCTTTTGTGCTTATCGTGTCCTTGTAAACATGAATTTATTTGAGTGTATAGTAAAACGAATCCTCCAGGTGCGTTATCTCATGATTTTTCATCTGATTGCTTATCACCTCTTAGTAATTGTCTTTTCATCATAACACCTATTCATACAGTGGCATCATCACATTTAATTATTTTGAGTGTTTATCATGTCCTTATAAACACAATTTTATTTGAGTGTATCCTAAAATGAATCTTATAGTTGTGTTATCGCAATTTGTCAGACTACTTAATGCATTGTAGTAAACACATTTTTATCATCCAACCAGTCCATACAGTGTCGTCGTCGCAGTTAATTTTTCTAAGTAATTATCACGTCCTTGTAAGCACAATTTTATTTGATTGTTTCTTAAAGGAATCCTACAGTTGCATCATCACAATCTGTTTTGTCCCACATCTGCTCGCCTCTTAGTGAATGCTTTTGATTGTAAAACCAATCCATACAATGTCGTCTCATTTAATTTTTTTGGGTAATTAATGCATCCTTTTAAACATGATTTTTATCGTAAAATGAATCTTACAATTGCATTATCACAATCTGTTTTGTTCGACTGCTTATCACCCATTTGTAGATGCCTTTTTTCTCGTAAAACCAGTCCATACAATGTCGTTCTCGCATTTAATTTTTTTGAGTGCTTATTCTATCCTTGTAAATACGATTTTATTAGAGTGTATCGTAAAACGAATCTTGCATTTGCATGTTCGTAATCAGTTTTATCTGATTTTTTATCGCATTTAATTTTTTTGAGTGCCTAACACGTCATTGTAATCACAATTTTACTTACGTGTATCGTAAAATGAATCTTGCAGTGGCATTATCACATGGTTTCTTGTGTTTATCGTGTCCTTGTAAACACAAGTTTATTTGAAAGTATCACAAAAGAAATCTGCAATTGCATTATCATTTGATTTTACTAGAGTATATTGTAAAATGAATCCTGTAGTTGCATTATCAGACAATTTTTTGTGTTTATCGCATCCTTGTAAATAGGATTTTATTTTAGTGTAACAACAAGCGAATCCTACAGGTGCGTTATCGCAACCTGATTCGATTTCTTATCGCCTCCAAGTAAATGCATTTTTATGGTAAAACCAGTCCCTAAAGTGACTTTATCACATTTAATTTTTTTGAATGCTTATTGCGTCCTTGTATACATGTTTTACTTGAGTGTACTATAAAACAAATCATGCAGCTAGATTGTTACATGATTTTTGTCTTTATTAGGTCCTTGTAAATAGGATATTATTTGAGTGTATCATGAAACGAATGTTGTTCATGGGTTATCCCAATTTGTTTTTGTTTGACTTCTAATCTTCTCTAGTAAATGACTTTTCATGGTAAAACCAGCCCATATAGTGTTGTCACATTCAATTTTTTTGAGTACTTAACGTGTCCATGTAAACATGATTTTACTTAAGTATATCATGAAACAAATCCTGCAGCTCATTATTTTGTGTTTATTGTGAACTAGTAAAGACAATTTTACATGAGTGTATGGTAAAACGAATCAGCGTTATCAAAATTTGTTTTGTCCGACTGTTTATCGCCTCTTAGTAAATGCTTTTTTTATCGTAAAACCAATCTATACAGTGTTGTTATTGCACTAGGTTTTTCTATGTGCTTATCGCGTCCTTCTAAACATGGTGTTATTTGAGTATAGCGTAAAATCAATCCAGCAGATGTGCCATCACAGTTTGTTTTGTTTGACAGCTTATCGCCTCTTTGTAAATGCATTTTTATTGTAAAACCAGTCCATACAGTGTCATTGCCGCATTTAGTGTTTTTCGAGTGCTTATCACGTCCATGTAAATACGATTTTATTGGAGTGTATCATAAAACGAATCTCTAGCTATGCTATCTTAATCTATTTTGTCTAATTGATTATCACTTGTCAGTTAATGCCTTTTTATCGTAAAAGCAGTGAATACAGTGTTGTTGTCACATTCAATTTTCTTGAGTGTTTATCGTGTCCTTGTAAACATGATTTTACTTGATTGTATCGTAAAATGAATAGTGAAGTTGTGTTATTGCATGATTTTTAATGCTTATTACATCCTTGTAAACCTGATTTCATTTGAGTGTATGTAAAAATGAATCCTATAGTTGTGTTATCATGTGATTTTTTGTTTGACTTCTTATCACCTCTTGGTAAATGTCTTTTAATCGTAAAACCATTCCATAGAGTATCATTGTCACATTTAATTCTTTTGAGTGCTTATTGTGTCCATGTAAAGAAGATTTATTTGAGTGTATCCTAAAAAGAATCCTGCAATTGTGTTATCACGTGATTTTTTATCCGACTATTTATCACCTTTTAGTAAGTGTCTTTTTATCATAAAACCAGGCCATATGATGTCATAGTCGTACTTAATTTTTCTGAGTGTTAATCGCGTCCTTCTAAATATTACTTTACTTTAGTGAATCGTCAAATGAAAGCTATAATTGTGCTATCATATGATTTTTTGTGTTTATCACATATTGGTAAATACGATTTTGTTTGAGAGTATCATAAAATGAATCCTACAGTTGCATTATTGTTGTCAGTTTTGTCTGACTACTTATTGCCACTTTGTAAACGACATTTTATCACAAAACCAATTTATAGGATGTCGTTGTCGCATTCGATTTTTTTTAGTGCTTTGTGCCCTTGTAAATATGATTTTACTTGAGTCTATCGTTAAACGAATGCTACAGTTGTGTTATCTTATGTTTTTTTTGGGTTTATCATGTCCTTGTAAACATGATTTTATTTGAGTGTATCGTAAAATGAACCCGGCATTTGCGCTATCGCAATCTATTTTGTCTGACAACTTATTGCCCCTTTGTAAAGGACTTTTCATCATAAAACTAGTTGATATAATGCCATTGTCTCATTTAATGTTTTTGAGTAATTAATGCATCATTGTAAACATGATTTTACTTGAGTCTATTGTAAAATGAAACATGAAGTTGTGTTATTGCAATCTGTTTAGTAAGCACCCTTTTCTCAAAAAATCAGTCCATGCAGTATTATTGACACATCTAATTTTGTCGAGTGCTTATCGCGTCCTAGTAAGCACGTTTTTTGTTTGAGTGTATCTATGGAAAAAATGGAGAGAGAGCTCGGGAAAAAATCTAAATCTTCAAATGAGAAAGCACTAGAGATTCCCTAAAGGTTAGCTCATGCCCAAGAGAGAAGATTTTGGAGATATTTATAAAAAGTTCTGTGTGAGAATTCAAAATTTGAATTTTTAATTTAAAAATATTTTCATAAAATATCCACATATTTTTGAATAATTTTATTTTTTTTTAAATAGGTTTTGACCAAGTGGGTGTTTGCATCCACAAAAAAATTTGGTTTTGGAGTGCTCTAGAAAAATGATGTTTTATTTTGAAATAAGAAAGAAATGGACTCGCCTGTCGGTATGAGTATCGACTATTCTCGATGCCTTTACCAAAGGTAACCAATCCAATAACTATGTTTATTTATGATGCATTTCGTTGGAAATCTTTTTATTCTAAATGTGGTGTGATGTTTAAAAAAAATGTTAAAGATTTCATGTTTTAAATTTTCGAGAAAGATTTGAAGAATCATTTGAGAGTGTAAAACATTTTGATTTGGAAAACTTTGAATTGAGAATCTTTACAAATATCATTTGGAAACCATTGAAGATCACTTTTTGATGTCAATTTGGTGTTCTCCTAAAACTTTAAGTAGGTTTGAGATTTCACTCTAATTCGGTTACTACCTAGCCATAGCTCCATCCCATCTTACTTAAGTTCTTTTAGAGAGGTTCTTGTGATTATTCATGAGATTAAGTGAGTATGAATGTATGAATACATTGACTCTACATGATTATAAGCAAACCATTCATTCCTACTATAACATTCATCTAAAAGCATTCCTACCACCACATACAACTAAGTTCTTCATTTTTATATATAAGATTGTCATAAATATTTTTATGAAAAGAAAAAAAAATGAAAATGAAATGGGGTTGTAGAATATCAAGCATGATTCCAATATCGGGTCATTACTTGAGTTTTGGTCTTGGTTAATCCAGCAAATGAAAAGTCAAAACCTTTGGGATGAAAATATTCAAAAGAATGTAAAAGAGAAAAGATTTTATTCCAAGCGGGAATAGGGAGAGAGAGAGAGAAAGAGCTTTTGAAAATCATAAAATAAGAGGTTTTTTTGAAAAAAGAGAGATATGTAATAGTATACATACTTATATGTATATATATATAAGTATATACGTACATACACATATGTATATCAAAGCTCATGAGATGAATGTATTAACTTGAATGAAGAGGGAGAAAAAGGTTTTAGAAAGAGAGAGAGAGAGCACGAGAGATTTTAGAGAAAAAGAGATAGAGGAATATACATACATACATATATATATATATATATATATATATATATATATATATATATATATATATATATATATATATATTTGCAAAAGAAGACATTTAACTTGAAGAGAAAAACAAATGATTCTAGTGAGAAAAATAGAACACACATATATATTCATTCTTATGCATATGAAAATTCATAAAAAATGTTGAATCATAGATAGAAAGACATAGAGAGAAAGTCATGTGTACGTATATGTATATAACATGTATAACATATATGTCTTAATCAAAGTTGAAATCAAAAAATAACTTGAAATATCTTACTTCAATCTTTTTGTGTAGGTCGGAGAGGAACTTGGGCTTATGCATGTGCCTAGGCTAAGTTTCCAATGCCTCATTAAAGAGGGTTAAAAAAAAACTTTTGGAAAACATACTTTCAAATATTTTTATACATGAACATAAAATCATTTTTATTACAAGAAAATCTATTTCTTCTACTATTGGGCATGGAAGAAAATCAAACACACATGAAATGGAGAGCAATGTAAGAAAGCACTCATTGAGGTTCCTAATCGGGTGATTAAGAAAGAAACTAAGCATGAAAATGACATGAAGATGCACTTTAACATGTACATATTTATGAAGAGCTTTCCTAGGTTGGACAAGTCCCAACCTCTAAAATCATCATAAGAATGAAGAAATCCTAACCCAAACACTCATTCACGCCATGAATTTGCTCATTTATTAAGAAAAATTAATACATCATGTATGAGCATCATCTCAAACGTAAATGATGAGTAAAGCAATATAACGAGCATATTTTTAAAAATAAATGAAGAAATGAAATTTATTTCACCTTGCTCATACTCCTAGTGCACTCAAGAGTAGCTCTGGATTCCAGATAGGAAATCTTTAGAGCTTTATTGCACGACCATGGGAAGGTGGCAAGAGAAAATGAAAAAAAATGACAGCAAAAGGAGGACTACATACCTCTAATATAGATTATTTTAGGAATGACTCTCCTTTTTTGGATGATCCTAGAGTCACCTTGAGTGAAGCTCCAAGGTGATGAAGATATTCCTCCAAGAGATCTCCTTATGCTTTCATGAAGAGTTGAAATTTGGAGAAGCTTGCTCCCAAGGTTGGAGAAGAAAGAGAAGAGGAGAAAAAAGAAATGAAGAGAGAGATAGAGCTAAGGAAAACTCTAGATTTTAAAGTGAACAAGCACTAGGGGTTCTCAAGGGTTAGCTTATGCCCAATAGTAAAGATTGTGGGGTATTTATAGAGTTTTGAAGCCAAAACATTAAATTTGAATTTTTTTTATTAACAAGATTTTCATGTGAACTCTAAGTATTTTTGAATGATTTTTAATTTTTTTTCAAATAGGCTTTGACTAAGTGGGATTGGCCATTAGCCCTGCCAATATCCCTCTTAGGGGTAAGGGCTGGGCTAATGCACCACCTAGCATGACCAAAACCGCTCCCAAGGGGCAGTTTTAAGATGAATGGGACTTGTGCAACGTGGAGGCCCTTGTTCAGCAGATTTGCATGTGTTCACAGTGCTGCCACGATTGAACAAACGCCAGGCGCTATGCATCGGTGAGTGATTGCATGCGATCATGTCATGCGACGTGCAATTGTGCGAGACTAAGTTTTTTTTAAATAAAGCAAAACAAAATAAAATAAATAAATAAAAAGGAGATGTTCATATAAATAGCATAAAACCATTTTTTAATGTATATAAAAATGGTTTTTGTTACAAATGGAGGGTCTGACTCCATTTTGAGTGCCTTCAGGCTCGTTTTAAATCTGGATTGGGTTCAATTGGTCACCGACTTGTTCTAGAGAGTGATTTAAGCTCAAAAACACATCTTGGCAATAGAACAAAACAAAGGGAAGGTCTGTGCATGCACATGCGGCTATCATTGCATCAACTTTTGTTGTTTTGATCTTAGCTTTGGATTTTGGGTTTGAAATTCTCGATTTGAATCTAAACTTAGGTTTTTGGATCTAATTCATATCCGTAAGTTGAATTTTGGATTTGAATCTCACGTCTAAAGTTGGGTTTTGAATTTAAATTTTGTGTTTGGGCTCGGACATGGGTTTAGAGATTCATTTTGGATCGAATAGTCGTGAATTTGTTAGGGTCTAAGATCAACCTTAGGGTCTAAAAATTCAAATCCAAATAACTGAGAATTTTGTATGGGTGAAATTAAAATGCAGTCTTTTGAAAAAAAATTGAGGTGATAACAGATGCCCCTCTTTGTTACTAAGCCAACACTAGCTGTGCTTATTGGCAAAGATAAGCACCCTGGATTTTTCAAACAAAACATGTTTGGAATAATGTTTCATGTTTAACCTCTTACATGAATGGGTCATTTGAGCTAGAATGAATTCAGGTTTGACCCCTTACCTAAGCAGGTTTGGGCAAGATTGAGTTCAAGTTTGACCTCTTACTTGAGCGAGTTGTTTTGCATTGCATGTTTAACCCCTTACCTCCATGGGTTGTTTTGCGTTTCAGGTTTACCTCTTACTTGCATGGGTTGCTTTGTATTGCAGGCTTAACCCCTTACCTGCATGGGTTGCTCTCAAGTCTTGAATGATAATAATAAAAACATGCCCCAGTATAATCGTTACGTTTTATGACTGAAAAAATCCAAATGAATAATAGATTGAATGAGGAGAACACAAATATTTGTCATTGATTGAAAGATGAATACAAGAAGACTAGATGTAAAGTTTCTTGAAGTGAAGAGTGTTAACAGGATTAGTAAGTTCTACCCCATCAGTATCAATCAACCAGTATGAGTTGCAAAGTAAGGCTTCCTTAATAACGTATGGGTCTTCCTAATTGGGTGCCCACTTACCCTGTGGCCGTCCTTTGAGGTATACCACAGATTGTAGGACCAAATCATTCACTTTGAAATGTCTCTCGATAACTGACTTGACAAATTGTATAGCCACCCTTTGATGATAAGCTTCAACATGCTCAGCCACTTTTGGCCTCTTTTCATCTAGCAAATCGAGTTGCATTAGTCTCTTCTGCCGATATTGATTTTGAGGAAGCTCTATGAGAGAAGCGAACTTTAAAGTGGGTCTAAGTACATGTCATGGTAGAACCACTTCTATTCAATAGAGTAGATCCGTTGGAGGAGCATTTTTTTAGTTCTCATGATGGTGCAATATGCCCACAGAACGTTGTACATCTTTTCGTGTCAATCTCTTTCAGTTTCCACAGTTCACTCCAGGATGCAAATCAGGATCTTATTAATGGCCTCTACTTGCCCATTACCTTTGGGGTAATAAGGAGCTGAAAAATGATTCATGATATGGTATTTGCTGCACCTTTTTGTTTTATGAATCTCCATATCATATAGTATATCATAAGAGACTCCAAATCTACAAACAAGATTTTTGTGAATGAAGGATATGACGTGACACCCTTCCACTATTCTGAACGTCATGGATTCTACCCATTTGGTAAAATAGTATATTGCAGAAAGAAAATAGTTATTGCCGTTAGAAACTATAGGACATATTGGTCTGACTACATCAGATACCCACATTGAAAATGGCCAAGAAAAAGTTGTAGAATGCAAGTGAGAGCCTCGTGCATGGATTATTGGGGCATGTAGTTGACATTCTTTACATCTTTTGATGAATTGATAACAATCTTTTTGTATAGTAACCAATAATATCTTACTCGAATTATTTGCTTGGTGAGAGTTTGGTAACCAACATGGCCCCCACAATCTCCTCAATGCGACTCTTCAATGACTTCCTTTGTCTCATCTTCATCAAGGCACCGAGAGTAATAAAGTACCTTGTTGACATACATAGAATTGTTTTTTGTTCATTTTTGGGTATTCCAGTCAGGAATTCTCTACTCTCAATGTACCTTTTGATGTCACGATACCAACGTATATTTCCCTCCTGGATATGATGAACATGCTTCACCATTACAAAAGCAGATGTTCTAATTTTCCAATCTCAAAAGAACGGATTGATTCATTGGTTCGAAGGAGATAGTGGATCCTAAATTTGTGAGGCCATCCACAATAGGGCTGCCTTCTCTTTTTATGTGAGTCAGTTGTACTTCTTCAAACTGAGGGATCAAGGAGGTGGTGTTCTCTTGATATGGTACCAACTTCTCGTCTTTGACTTGCCATTCTCCATTCACTTGATTGATGATAAGCTGAGAGTCACCAAAGGCATGCACACTTTTTACTTGAAAACTCAATAAAGAATGAAGTCCTTGTATGAGGACTTCATATGTAGCCATGTTATGGGTACATGGATAGTCCAGTTTCAAAGAGTATGGGATCGTTTCATCTTCTAAAGTGATAAGTAGAATGCTTATATCTACTTCCATCATGTTTCTAGATCCATCAAAGTACATCTTCCATATTTAAATTGTTTCCAATCTTAGTACATGTTTGTTTAGAAACTCATCATTCATTTTCATTTTCTCGTACTGGGGAAAGTCTGCTAACTGCTCCGCAATTGCTTGTCCTTTGATTGACTTTTAGGATGCATATTCAAGATCATATTGCATCAGCAAAACTTGCAATTTAGTGATGCACTAATTGAGAAATGGCTGCTCTAAGATATATTTTAGAGGATTTAGCTTGGAGAGTATCTTGACTTCACAAGCTAATAAATAATGTCACAGCTTCTCGCACATCTCATTTACTATGATGTACAATAGCAATGGTCTACCCGACACTGGGGATTTTAGGATTGGTGGATTTAGAAAGTATTTCTTGATCCTTTCAAATAACTATTGGCACTAAAAACCTCATTCATATTTGATGTCTTTCCTCAGCATCTGGTTGAATGGTTCACATCTCATGGCTAGATTGGAAATGAATCGTTTAATGGGCACGATTCGCCCCTGCAAACTTTGTAGTTCCTTGATGCTGGTAGGTGGTGGCAATCGATGATCGCTTTTGCTTTAGTAAGATCCATTTTGATCCCCTTCTTACTGACCATGCAACCCAAAAGTTTACCCCACTCAACCCCAAACACACATTTTTGGGGATTCAAACGAAGCTTGTATTGTATGAGTTTCTTAAATATCTGGGTGAGGGTTTCAATGTGATCTTATCTTGCTTTATAATTTAATTAATATGTCATCGATATATGCATCCATGATTTTGTAAATTTGGTCATGGAAGATAGCAGTCATGGCTCTTTAATAAGTTGTTCCAACATTCTTTAACCCTAACGACATTATTGTCTAATAGAAAGTACCCCAAGGTGAAGTAAAAGCAATCTTTAAGCTAATCATTGACTACCAATTTGATTTGGTTTCATCCTAAATATCCATTCATACAAGAGAACATGGCATTATCTATGGGACTGTCTACCATTAAATCAATGTTTAGAAATGAATAATCATCTTTTGGTGTGGCTTTGTTTAGGTCTTGAAAGTCGATGTACAACCTGACTTTGCCATGCTTCTTAGGGGCCACAATCATATTAACCAAACATTCGGGGTAATTGATGGTGCGAATAAATTTTGTATTTAGTAGGTCCTCTATTCCTTCTTTTATGGGCCCTTCTAGTCAATGATCAAACTTGCGCAATTTTTGTTTAACTGACTTACAATTGAGACTTAAGGGCAAACAGTGTTCAACCAACTAGAGGTCTATGCCCATCATATCTTCATAGGTCTATGTTAAAAATTCTTGGTGGTTTATAAGAAAGTTCATCAATTTTTTTCTTCTCGTCTACTCACAAATAAGTGCCAATTTGAAGGATCTTAGGCTTCTCACTGGTTCCAATGTTAATTTCTTCAATTGGATCATTAACTAAGGACCTTTCTGAAATCTAAACAAATTTTGGTAATTTCAACTCGAGTATTGTCATAGGTTCTATTTCACTGACTACTTGTTTGATAGGAGGGACTTCTAAGGAAAAAAAAAACTAAGACATGCTAAGTTCTGAATCCTGTAAAGAGGAGGATAAAGGAAAATTGAACAAAAATAAAATCGCTAACAAAAGATTACTTGCATTGCATATTGAAAGTTCTTAGTTCATAGTCTTCTCATGAGACCAGAAAAGAAAAAGTTAAGATTACAAAATTCATGGGAGGATTGAAAAACAAAAGCGAATACATTAAGCCAACAAGATCCTTTTCAGACTTCTTCAACGTATCTTAATACTTTGGTGTTCATCTAACACGAGATACTAATCAGCTGCAAGATGTCATCTTCATTCTTCCCAAGGCCAATGAATGGATGGTAGCCACCTTTCAAAAGTAGCTTAAATCCCATAGGGTTTCTCATGAAATGAGCATACAAGGGATGTTTTTGATAACTCAAATGACTGCTTGAAACAGTCATGCTCAGCGTCCACTCTTCCAAAGGTCCTTCCTTTGTTGTTCTTATGTTGGGTACATCTAACGAATCAATTGGCCTAGGGAACAATGGTTGTACCAACCTCTCGACCGAATTCTCAGCATGTACGGTGATAACCGATGGGCCAAAATTTTATTTGATGCATTGATGAAGAGTAGACATGATTCCTTGTGCTTCGTGAATTCAAGCCCATCTCAAGAGCAAGTTATATGATGGTGGCACATCCACCACATGGAACGTAATGCAATGACTAGTGTGTTCGATGTTTACATCCATGTTGAGGGTACCTTTGCTATTCATCTTTTAACCGTCGTATCCATAGATCTTTGGTATTATCGGGATAATAGTTGTCATTCGAAAGCCCAAAGTTTTGGTCATGAGATTAGGACAAATATTTAAGCAACTTCCTCCAGCGAACAATATATGTGGCACCGTCATCTTATTAATTTGGACGACGATGTAAATAGCATCTTCATGGTAATATCCCCATTTTGAAATTCCTTTTTCTGAAAAAGTAATTGACTAGTCCCTAGAGGCCTGAATCCTGTCTTCCTCAATCATATGTTCTTCCAAGGGGATGACATTATCCAAGTAGCATGGATTCTTGTTCGAGGAGTCATTTGATGACTCATCATCATCGCCCCGTAAGAGAAAAGTCTTTTGAATTATGGCAGATTTTTTGGATGAACTTTTTGCCATGCTATTGATCATGCCAATAAAATCTAGAGGTTCCTTACCTCGACTTGTCATAATGACTTGGTTTGAATTGCTTCCATCACAAAGTCAGATATGTCCCTGCGGATGATACAAGAGTGGAGTGCCCGTGGTGATCGTGGCTATTGTTGTCTTCCCGTGATCAAGAAATTGATTCCTTAATATCTCAGGGATGCTATCATCTTCAACATTAAGATCTTTGTTGATGAAATCTTGAATAATATTTTTGATGATAAAACAATCATCGGTGTCATGACCACGGGCACGATGAAACTTACTAGATTTTCTTTATTTCCACCCATTATTTTTGGAGGCTCTAACATTTTTGGCAAGATGACAGTTCCTTTGGCGAGTAGGTACTCTAGGATTTTTTCGCGAGATCGACTGAGAGGGGTGAACTTTTGGTCATATTTCTAGCCTCGGTGTTTGTTCCTCCCTTCTTCGTTTTCTTTGGATAGTTGTGTGTTCTATTTTGTGGTTTGCTTCTTTGACATGCTTATAATTGTTGTCGTGGCCCTTTCGAGTGCCGGCATTTGCTATGAAATGTGTAGGCAACTGTGTTTTTCCTCCTTCCTTACACTCTTTTTTGTACTTGAGAGAAATGATTCCATCAAAATTGTCTTCCTCAATTCCTTCCTCTATTGAATCTATTTGTTCAATCAACTCGGTGAAGGTCTTGATTGGAGCATTATGGATAAGACTTTTCAATGGTTGGGCGAAATTTTTCCTTATAAGTGATAGAGCTTGTGTTTCAAAAATGGGCTCCTTCATCTTGTTGCATTGGAATCTCCATTTTTGGATAAATTCTTGAGCATTTTCTCCTTGTTCTGACAGAGACTGCAAAGGGTGTTGAGGGTTGGAGCCATGAGAATGTTTTGCTCAATTGGGTTAACATTTTTTTTGTACCATTACACTGCAATGCCTTCAAGACTTCTTGGAAAGTAGAGAAACAAACCTTTGTTATTTTCCTGAATCTTGTAGCAATCATTGATAAATGTTGAAATATGAACGTATGGGCAGATGGTTCCATTATATTTGACGAACTCCTTGGGCAAGCCCTTTATGTCTTCGTCTCTTTTAATGCTCAGGTAATAATCCTCACATAAGTATGAGCATTTTTCTTTTCCCCAAAGTTCGAGGTTGCTCATTCTTTTCTCCATTTCATAAAACTTGCGATATCAGATGGACTTTCATCATCACTTGATTTGACTAATTCTGGCTTTGTCTTTTTCTTCTTGCCCTTGATCTCCTTTACTTTCTCTTTAAAATTATCGTTGTTTGAGGTATTGCTTCGGGTGTACTTCTTTGTCTTTTTGTCTTTCTTAGCAGGCTTCCTCTTTCTTTTTTGCTTATCCTCTGAACTTTCGCTTGTGATAGGGAAAGGTGAATTGTTTTCCTCTATAATTTCTTTTCCTTTCTTGCTTTTCTTCGTTGTCTTTTTCTTCCTAAAGCAATTCAGGTTTTTCCTTTTTACTAGTTCTTGAGTCTGAATCTAGATGGTCTTCATCCCAATCCTTCGAGAAAGGTTTGTTGTTTTTCTTGTTTCTTTTTTTGTTTGGCTGGCTTTTTCAATTGCTAGTTTTGGAGTAACCATCAAGGCCTTTTGTTCTTTTGTTTCCTTATGAATCACTCCATAAACAACTGAAATAAATGATAGCCTTCTAGCTCAATTTTTGGAAAGCCAAGTGTTTTTGGCATGGGATCAGAAAATGAAGTCTTGTTCTGAGGAGCCTGCTTAGCTTGTGCTCTGGTTTCAACCATCCTGTTGGCTTTCTAGTATTCACCTTATGATATAGGAAAATGAAGAGTCATTGGAATGAAATGATGACAAAATGAAGGTTCATATTACATTAGGAGTTTTAAAAGTTATATCCAAAGAAAACACTAACAAAGATGACAACAACTGAAGACGAAAAAAAGAATACAAAGTTGACAACATAAACTTTTTAAGGAATGATGGATGGTGGTCGGTTGGCATCCACCACTTTGCATATTCTTTTTTTACCACTGGGCCTATGAACCAAGTGTATGAAATATGTGTCTTCTATTCTTGTTGAACTACTGTGAATAATGCCACCCATTGAGAAGAGCTGAGATTGAATTCAGGAATAGCTCCAATTGGTACATGCACATAAACCATCTTCTGTCTCTGAGACAATTGTCTCATGCATCTATCAGCACAATAATCAACTATGAAATAAGGGCCCAATAGAGTGGTACGGCCATGGTAGTGATAAGTGTACCTAGGTGGATTCTGGCGACGATCATAATAATCCCAAATGATCTATTCTCCATCTAATTGCTCAATCAAATGGCGGTATTGTTCTAAGACTGTTAATGCTCCATCAGTATTTCTCAATATACTGGCTTGGGATCCTGCGTGCTTGATGAACTACAATTGTAGAGCATATGTGCATCCTTCTATGAAGTCAGCATCTCCAATGGTGAAGCGGGTGAGTCCTTGGTAAAGGAAAGCCAAGGCTGTCATTGCCACCGATAAGTGTCAGGTTTCACTACGTCCCCATGTTTAAAAATGTTGAGCAATACGAACATCTAGAAGGTCAGTTCGAATGGTGAAAAGGGTCACTCCTACCATGCAAAGCATCATACAATGTTTAATTCTTCCCATGACTTTTCAAGATAAGGTGGAAGGTTCAACATAGGTTTCAAACTGTTCGTATAGATTTTTTAAGTTGATGTTTTAACTCTCATCGCCTGGCAAAATGAACTATAAGGTCATTTACATTAACCTTAGTTGGGTTCATGAGGAATTGTTTCTCCAATAGGTCATTTGGGTTATAAATCAGGATTGGGAGGTCTAGTATTTCAACAAATTCATATAATAATATTGTCATTTCTCCCCATTAAAAAAAAAAAGGAAGTCCTTGGGTTCGATCATTCGACAATTGCATGCACTAAATTCTCATCCACTGAATGCATTCCTCTGGTTCCCACTGTCCATAACCCACATTCTTCAAAGTAAAAAAGAAACATTCGAGAGAATGTGAGATGCCAAGATCAATGTCATTCGGGAGCCAAAGGTTTAGACTCAGAAAAAATATAAGTAGACTGTTTGGGTCCTTCTCCTGAAGAGGATGTAATCATAAGAAAAGGTGAAATCACGTTGAAACGAATACATTTTGAGTGAAGACTCTGAAGAATATAGATTAAATTAGTGGGAAAGATTAACAAGGTTGACAAAGACGATATGAGTTAGATGTATATAATGAGGTTATAAATCATCACACAAGGTTTTATTCACATCCAACATTCTCTATGGTTCTATCATGTGAAATAATTTGGAAAAAAGGGGTATAAGGACCTAATTGAGATAATTTCACGTTACGATAATCCAATGCCAAGTTATGCTTATACACTTTAGCCAAATGACTTAGTATAGCATAGATTTTTCCTTAAGCAACTAAAGGTTTATCCACTTCTTCTTGGATACTCATTGATATACCACAAGTTATCACTCATGGTACTAATGAGGGGGTTTTTCTACCAAGGTATGGTCCAGTTGTAAGACTCGGTCTTGTGCTACCGCGTAAAACCAAGCCCGACAACATGATGACCGGAATAAATAGGCATGGAAAGTTTTTGAAATATGAGTAAATATGCAAAAATCAGTTATCTCTAATGCAATGTTTCTTAAGATGGTGGTTAAAATAAGTAGAAGAGCAAGCCTTGTTTTCAATCAAGTCTTGAATTGTGGAGGGTTATATTTTATCCTAAATCTAGGTGAACATTATTGATCTCTCTCAATTAGTACAAAAACAAACAATTTAATCAAGCAATGTAATGAAATGTCGATAGGGTCAAGGCCAAAGAAGGGGACATGCATTATCATCAGCGATATGGAACATGTTTATGTTAGTGGAAATGCATCAATGTTAGTCATAGCCAAACGATGACAGATCCCATCACAGTCACCATCTGTTTGCATCCCCAAAAATATTTTGATTTTTTGGAGTTCTCTAGAAAAGGGAGGTTTAATTTTGAAAAGGGAAAGAAAGAGACTCGTCTGTCGGTATGAGAATTGATGCTGGAAGTAACCAATCCAAGGGGTTGTATTTATTCATGATGCATTTTGTTTTGGCGTAAACAATTTTTTATTCTAAATACGGTGTGATGTTTGAAAAAAAAAATGTTGAAGATTTGATGTTTCAAATTTTTGAGAAAGTTTTGAAAAATCATTTGAGAATGTAAAATATTTTGATTTAGAAATTTTGAATTGAGAAATCTTTACAAATATCATTTCTAAACCTTTGAAGATCACTTTTTTAAGTTAATTTAGTGTTCTCTTAAAACTTTAAGTAGGATTGAGATTTTGCTCTAATTCTGTTATTACCTAGCTAGAGTTCCATCTCATCTTAAATTCTTTTAGAGAGGTGCTTGTGATTATTCGTGGGCTTAAGTGAATGTAGATGTATGAATGCATTGACCCTACACGATTAGAAACAAATCATCTATTCCTCTCATAATGTGCATCTAAAAGCATTCCTACCACCACATACATCTAAATATTTCATTTTTATTTATAAGATTGTCATAAATATTTTTATGAAAAAAAATGAAAATGGAATGGAGTTGCAGACCATCAACCATGGAAAATGAAAAGTTAAAACCTTTGGGATGAAAATATTCAAAATAATGGAAAAGAGCAAAGACTTTATTCCGAGATGAATTGGGAAAGAGAGAGAGTGAGTGATTTTGAAAATCACAAAAATAAAAGGTTTTTTAAAAAAAGAGATACACATATTTATATACGTACGTACATGTATATATATAAGTATATACATATATATACACACATATATATGAAAGCTCATGAGAAAAAAGTATTAACTCGAATGGAGAGGGAGAAGAAGGTTTTAGAGAGAGAGAGATATTTTAGAGAATATATATATGTAAAATATGACATTTAACTTGAAAGAGAAAAACAAAAGATTCAAGAGAGGGAAAATGGAACACACGTATATATCCATTCATATATATATATATATATATGATATATATATATATATATATATATATATTCGTAGGTAGAAAATGTTAAATCATAGAGAGAAAGGCAAAGAGAGATAGTCATGTCCACGTATACGTATATAACATGTATATAATAGTATATGTCTTCATGAGAGTTGAAATCGAGAAATAACTTCAAAATATCCAACTTCGATTTTTTTATGTAAGACGGAGAGGAACTTGGGCTCATGCAAGAGTTTGGGCTAAGTCTCTAAGGTCTCATTAAAGAAAGTCTTGCTTTAAAAAAAAATTGAAAAACATACTTTCAAATATTTTTATATTGAGCATAAAACTATGTTTATTACAAGAAAATATATTTCTCTCACTATTGGGCATAGAAGAAAATCAAACATACATGAAATGGAGAGCAACGCAAGAAAACACTCATTGAAGTCTCTAATTGGGTGACTAAGAAAGAAACTAAGTGTGAGAATGACATAAAGATACACTTTAATATGTATATATTCGTGAAGGCTTTCTCGAATTGGACAACTCTCAACCTCAAAAATCAACATAAGAACAAAGAAATTCCGACCCAAACACTTATTATCACCGTGCATTTGCTCATTAATTAAGAAAAATTAATCATGCATGAGCATCATCTCAAACGTAAACGATGAGTAAAGAAACATAGCGAGCATATTTTTGAAAATAAATGAAGAAATGAAATTTACTTCACCTTGCTCATGCTCTCGGTGCACTCAAGAGTAAAACTCTTGATTTTGGATAGGAAATCTTTAGAGCTTTCTTGCACGGCCATGGGAAGGTGGCAAGAAAAAATGAAAAAAATGACAACAAAAGGAGAACTATACACCTCTAGTATAAATGATTTTATGAATGATTTTCCTTCTTTGGATGCTCCTTGTGCTCCCTTGAAGAGTGAGAAGAGAAGAAGAGAGAAATAGAGAGAGAGAGAGAGAGAGAGAACTAAGGAAAACTTTAGATTTTAAAGTGAGAAAGCACTAGAGGTTCCCCAAGGGTTAGTTCATGCCTAAGAGAGAAGATTGTGGGCATATTGAAAGAGAGTTTTGAAGCCAAAACTCAAAATTTGAAATTTTTTTTTAATTCAACAAGATTTTCATGCGAATTCTAAGTATTTTTGAATGATTTTTAATTTTTTTTAAATAGGTTTTGACCAAGTGGAATTGGCCATTAGCCCTACAAATACCCCTTTGGGGTGTGGGGGAGGTTAATGGCCACCAAACATGATAGTTTGGTGCATTTGCATGTGTGTGCGGCCGCTATTGGCCTCCCACACGAGACAGCATCGCACGATCATGCCGCACGACTGCGCATCATACGATCGTGTTGCTCGACTGAGTTTTCAAACAAAAGTAAAATAAAATAAATGAATAAATAAAAAGGGGCTATTCATATAAAAACATAAAACCATTTTTTTAAATGTGTATAAAAAATGGCTTTTGTTACGAATTGGGGGGGGAGGGGCAACTCCGATTTGAGTGGCTGCGGGCTTCAATTTGTTGTCAACCTGTTCTAGTAAGTGATTTAAGTTGAAAAACACATCTTGGTGCGAGAACAAAACATAAAACAAAGGGAAGGGTTGTGCTTGTGTGTGCGGCGCTCATAGCATCAAATTTTGTTGTTTTAATCTCAACTTTGGATTTTGGGTTTGAAATTCTCGATTTGGATATAAACTTGGGTTTTTGGATCTAATTTGAACCCGAGAGTTGAATTTTGGATTTGAATCTCACGTCTAATGTTGGGCTTTGAATTTGAATTTTTTGTTTGGGTTCGGACATGGGTTTAGAGATTCATTTGATTCGAATAGTCACAAATTTGTTTTGGCTTTAGGATCGGAGTTAGGGTCTCAAAATTTAAATCCAAATAACTGAGAATTTTATTTGGGTGAAAATAAAATACAGTCTTTTTGAAAAAAATTTGGGGTGATAACAGTGGGATTGGCTCTTAGCCCTGCAAACATCACTTTAGGGGCGTGGGTAGGGCTAATGCCCACCCATCATACCAAAACCACCTCCAAGGGAGTGGTTTTTAACTCAAAAAGGGGCTTGCGCAGTGCACAGGCCCTGTCTTAGTGTGTGCTGCTGTGATTGGTCGCATGCGCCTACGCTACCAAGCGATAGTGCCAGGCACTGTAGCAGCAGCGCCGAGCACACGTCAAGGGTGCGAAATGCCCCTCTTATTGGTTCGTTTTGGACCATTAAGAGGTGGCTTTTGCCTCCCTGGCCTCCAAGGGGTCCCACACATAAAAAAAACAACGTAAATATTATTTTTCAAGAGTACATATTTTAAAAGGCAAAATAGTCTTTTGTTATAAATGGGGCCGACTTTATTTTGAGTGATTCTGGCCTCGTTTTATATTCAGATTTTGGTTTGCTTGGTCACCAATGTGCTCTAGTCGACGTTTGAGGCTCAGATCAAGGATTGGATGAGTAGTTTAGGCTCAAAGCATATTTTTGGTATAAAATTGAGATGCAAAACAAAGGGAAGGTATGTGCATGCACGTGCGGTGCTCGAAGTTATCTCAATTTGTTATTTTGGCCTCGCTTGGATTTTGAGTTGAAATTCTTGATTTAGATCCAAAAGTTTGGTTTTGGATCTAATTTGGATATGAGAGTGGCTTTGTGGGTCCGTCTTCTTAGTTTGGACTTTATTTCACTCGTGGGGTTTAGTCACGGGCTTTGGCATCGTATTTCATATCAAGGTGTGTATTTTAGATCTAAGACTTGGATTTAGATCTGAATCTTGGTCTAAAGTTGGATTTTGGAATTAAATTTTGCATTTGAATTCAAATATGGGCCAAGGGATCCATTTTGGATCAACTGGTTGTGAATTGGACTTGGGTATGGATATAAAAGTCTATTCTTAGCTGAGCTTGGGCTTGGAGCCTAAAATTAGATCCAAATCATTGTAAAAATGAATGAAATAATTAAGAATCTTGTTTGAGTAAAATGGAATACAGTCCTTTGAAAAAATTTGGGGTGATAACACAGACATAGTTCTTCATGAACTTGGGCCCAACCCAAGCAGGAGCACCTCCCTCGAGCCACCTCGAGTTGAGTACAACACACACCATGTGCACATGGTCCCCAGTTTGATAGACCTAGCTAGGATCGAACCCAAAAATCAATGTGTGCAGCTTCTCAACACCAAGTCGGAGGACCCTACACAGGAAGCAGCATGGAGGCCAGCTCAACCACACCTGCCAACCACACGAGGACACCTTGAGCCACTACATGGACTGCACATGACAAACACATGCCCAAGACATGTGTCAACCAGAGGGCACACCACCTCATCACCTTGGGTGCCACCTGTGCACTACTGTGGTACCATGTCAGCCCTAAGCACCATCCCCCAGCTTACACTAGAGAAGGCAGCAACTCAAAAATGGGAACCGGTGATTTTGTTTAGCCACCTAGCATAATTGACCAATAAGGAGCTTGCATTCAAATTTTTTCCAAATTGTAGGAGGCGCAGATTCCAAAATCACTTTATTTTCATTTCGTTGATCATTCATTCATTTTATTGAGACTTTTGATTATGGAAAAGTAGCAAATTGTGTTTCCTAGTTTAGCCTTTCTCCTTCTTCTCTTCTATCAGATTTTGTCTAAAGATCCTCTTGAGAAACATGCAGACCATCGCATCGAGGTCCCCTGCCGGCCCCAGAATCACCCTGTGAGCCTTGAAAGGTCCCATCATGAAGTTTCCCACCACCAGCTAGATCTCCTTCCAGGAACTCACGTTCCTTACACCTCTATCCATCGATTCTGAGCTGCAACCATTGGCTATCCTGGCGTCACAACAATGTCCTTGTGCTGCAACACTGCCGTAGCCGCGGAGCTCTCCAACACGAGAGGAGATCCAGTACATCCCCCTTAGCAGGTCCACCTCGGGCATGGAGCTCTCACACAGGCACGTTGGATCTAGGCTGATTAGTGCTGAACCGATCCGTCAGACTGATCAATGCCTCGACTAGCTTGTTGGTTAATAGGAAAAGACCTAGGTACCAATTGTTGCTGGGTGAACCGAAGAGACAATATGTGCCCAATTCTCAACACAAAGTATTTCTCCTACTCCCAATCTTTTGTGGTTTGAATTGTCGTGCGCTGCCTGATATGGTCATCTCTCGCTTTATGGCACCTCAAACCTTTCCTTGAGGTTAGACCTAGTGTCGTCCTCAAGACTGCATCCACTTCCCAGCAATTGTTGTCCTATGTCGTGCATGGCTTGATCGAAATCTAGCCTCGGCTAACATTGACTAGACGTCCTCTTGGCAGCTTATTAACCTTGCCTTGGCTAGCCTTGTGCCAAGCACAACTAACGACCTCACCTACCTATCTTGATCGTTGTCCATGCGTAGCACACTAACCTGCCCCCCTTGGTCTACCGCAAACTCAAACCACACCCTCTGGCCTTCATGATGCCATCCACAGGACCAGCTCCCTCGAGCCAGCAGCCTACTAGCAAGCTAGCCGTCTTGGATACAGCCGAGTGCAACCAATTAGGTAGGAGCCTCCATGATGGCCAACCTGCACTGCCCACTTGCGTTTGGCCAAGCCTACCGCAATCAATGATCGCACAACAACCTCGAGCAGCAGAAGCACCCAAAATTGACCAGTTCGAGGCCTCAGCCTTAGGACTCACCTATTGCTTTAGGACTCACAGCTGCTAATACCAGCTCTCCTCTAGCCCGATTGTGGCACCCACCTAGTGGATTCCTCTTGTCCTTCTTCTCTATCTCTCTCTTCCACTCATTGGTTTGTCTATGCACCACACTATCTACACTTGAACCTTCAGAGATTCTCTTGTAGTAAAGTGTATTGAGGTTCGAAAGGTTGAACATAGGTATCTATTGTTCTATGGTCCTGTCCAGATGTGTGCATTGTACTCTTAGGCCAGCGAGAGCATAGGCATGTGCAAGAGATCCTCTAGTAGCAAGGACAACTCGCAACAAGTGATATCAAAGCCATCTTGCATATTAGCAGCCCTATGACCCATCAGAGCATACAGATGGAGCGAGTTGAGGAACAAATCCAAAGTTTGACGTCATCATTAGAGGAGATGCACAACTCTTTGACGTAACTGTAGCAACGTTTGCTTAAAGTTTCGAGTGAAATAGCTACAATAGTTTCTGCCGCTATTGCTGCCTAGCTTGTGCCTGACTTGACTATGCAGCAAGCTATAGCTCCCATGCTCGAGTGCTTATAGACTTAGCTAACACTAAAGCCTACTAACCTGCCCTCGGCAGCCACTCAGACAAACCAGAAGGTGCCCATGCTAAAGTTGCACCGGCCACGACCGAGACCAACTCAGCAGCCCAACCTTCAACACCTTCTATGCTAACAGCAGCAGTGCCACAGTAGCCCATGTCCAAGCAGCAGTACCATAGCAGCCTCTGTCTACATTGGCTACCACATCCTAACAGCAGCCACATGCTGTTCGGCCACCACTGGCTTAGTGGCTTAGCCCAAACCATTGTAGTTGGCATCGCATCAGCCTTCAACTCAGCTACCACAGGCTGAACCCACAGCGTAGCAGCCGGTAGAACTTCATCTTCGGGCCGATCTTGGCCCTTCGCATCAAACCATCACTGGCTAACTAGCATTGGGCATGCGCGTGCCAGCCGCAGTGCATCAACTGTAGCATCTTCCTCCATGTGCCAGGCATGAGGTTGATCCTCCAACCTTCGAGCAGCCCGTGTACCTTGAGACACATCAACCTTACATGATTTCACCACAGCCTCTACTGGCCGCACATCTATCTCCTCTACATGCACTATATGTGCATGCACCTCATATACACATTGATCACTATGTACCACACTATGGTTTGCATGTTCCTTACTGGCTTCCACTATAGATGCCTCATTATTCACCTCGGGCAATGTATGGGCCAAATGATGTGTATGATAATGAGCACTCACTGAGACCATACCCTCCTCCACCGTGTTATGATGATTATGAGTACAATGATGAGTTCAGTCATGAGAGCATGTAGGAACCAGCCTAAGATCATCCATTTCCTTGTAGAGGTCATTGTCATGATAAGACTCCCTCCATACCTCGTGTCAAAATTTAATTTTCAAAACTCGATGGGAATGGATTCCAAATATGGTTTTTCAAAGAACAATATTTCATATGTCAAGCTATACCTTGTGAGAAATACATGCCCATAGCCACCTTGAAGGTGAAGTTGTGTTGGTATAGGTGGTCTTACAATACCACCCGGTACTTAGATTGGGACACCTTGGCATGGGAGATGACCGTCCGTTTTGGAGAGTCTTTGTTCACAAATGACGTTGTGAAACTTAAGAACTTGAAAATGACCAGCCCTCTACATGTGTATATTGCCAAGTTTGAAGAGCTCAGTACCATGGAAGGTACAATTCCACCCCAAACCATCACTGGCTCCTTCATTAGAGGAATCTAGGAAGACATCTGGATCTAGGTCTTGGCCACCCAACCTACCGCCATCCAAGAATGTTTTTGATTGACCAAACTTTTTGACAAGAAATCTAGGAAGCTGTCAACTTTCAGGAAAAGATCGTACAGGTAAAGCCATCCAGACAAGTCTCACCTTGTCTGACACTTCATGAGACACCAGCCAGAATGTATGCCAATTTACAAGTCGTCCATCTAGCCCATCTGGTGCACCTAAGATTGAGAATATCTCTATGCAATAGCAGGAGAATGACAAAAAAAAAAACTACTACTACTTTTTGTGATCGTAAGTATAAAAGTATGTGTCTTCCTAATTTGGAATTTTGTGGACAAATAAGAAGTGTCCTTAGAAGAAGAGAACTCTTCGAAAGATGGACAGAGAACCACCAAGACAAATGAGGGAAAATGAATGTGATCTATCACTCTTGCTGGGGCCAACACTACCAATTCCATGAGAGTTAATGGAAGGATAGAAACCACCAAAGTGGATGTCTTGGTGAATATTGGTTCTACCCATAACTTTATACGTGAAGAAGTTACACAGACCATAGGTTACCCACTTAAGGACTTACCCTTCATTTGAGGTCATAGTAGGAAACAACACTAAGCTCTTATGTCAACATATGTGCCGAGATGTTAAGGTCTAGCTGTGAAAGAACAACTTCAATGTAGACATGTATGTTCTCCCAATTAAAGGAGTAGATGTGGTTTTGGGAATGCATTGGCTTATGACTTTAGGGAAAGTCACTTGGCACTTTAAAAAGTTGTGCATGTCTTTTCCAATGAGAGGAAAACAGAAGAAACATTAAAGCTGAAGTCCCATCAGTGCATGTGGAATCAAAGGAAGCCCTCAAACTCATTTAGGCCAGCTGTGGAAGTTGCATGATGTTTGCATATACAATACAAAGTCAGCCAGTTGTCTGAAGAAGAAGCCCCAACAAAATTGGCATAGATCCTAGACTAGTTTTCCCCAGTCTTTGTCGAGCAGATTGGTCTAATTGATGTGTACCCATGACCACCATGCCACCCTAGAGGCAGGTGCCAAGCCCATGACCGTTGGCCTTGCTCTTATGCCCACATCTAGAAGATTGAGATTGAGAGCCTAGTGAAGGAAAAGCTTGAGTGTGGCATGATCTGTCCTTCATCCAGTTCATTTTCCTCCCTCGTCTTTCATATCAAAAAAATAATACATGATAGTTTTGTATTGACTACCGAGCTCTAAATGACATCACAGTCAAAGACAAACATCCTATACATATGATAAATGAGCTCTTAGATGAGATTCATGGTGTTTTCTATTTGGCGAAGATGGACCTCTGATCTAGATACCATCAGATCCAGATGGCCCCTCAAGATGTAGAAAAATTGTTATTTAGATGTAGGATGGACATTATGTGTTTTTGGTTGTGTCATTCAGACTCACCAATGCTCCAGCTACATTTCAAAGGGCCATGAATGACATTTTTAGGCCTTTTCTAAAAAAGTTTGTGTTAGTGTTCTTCGATGATTTCTTAGTGTACTCTTGAACTTTGGATAATCATCTTGAACATGTTCATGTTGTGTTGGGTGTACTTTAGGAGCACTACCTCTATGCTAAGCGCTCCAAATGAACCTTCAATTAGCAACAAGTTGCATACCTCGGCCACATTGTCAGTTCCCATTAGGTACAAGCCAACCTCTAAAAGATCAAAGCAATGGAGCGATATCTAATGCCCAAGGATCTCAAATCATTGCATGGTTTCGTAGGCCTAACTTGCAACTATCATTCATTTATACATTGTTGTGACCACATTGCTTCCCCGCTCACCTACCTCTTGAAAAAAAATCATTTGTCTGGACTAAAAATCCCATTGCAACATTCAAGGCCTCAAAGGAAGCTTTGTTAAATGTGTTTGTTTGCACCTTGCATGACTTCTCGAAGACCTTCATGATCAAGACAAATGCTAGAGATGTGGGGATCGAAGTAGCACTCAGTCAAGATGATCACCCGATTGCCTATCTGAGTAAGGCTCTCACGTTCCAAGCTAAGCCCTTCTCCATCTATGATAAGGAGATGTTAGTTATTGTAATAGCACTCAACAAATGGAGACCAAAAGAATATGAAGGTGACCAAAAGACCCTTAAGCGCCTCAAAAAGTCCTTCCTTTAGCACATGGGGTCAAAAGTTTATTAAGGAGTGTCTTCCTTGCCAATAATATAAGTATGAAGTTATAAAACCACCAGACAATTTGTCTCCATTGTCTATACCCAAGAAAGCTGGGTGGACATTTTTTACTTTGTTGAAGCCTTACCCCGCTCTTATGACAAGAAAACCATCATGATTGTTATCAACTGACTTACAAAATATGCTCATTTTATTTCAATGCCTAGAAACTTTTCTACCCTTTCGGCGTATGAAGTCTTTCATAAGCATATAGGCAAATTGCATGGTATCCCATAGACAATAGTCTTTGACCGATATTCTCATGAGAACCAAACTCCATTTCAGTTCAGCCTATCATCCGAAAACTGATGGGTAGTCTGAGGTGGTCAATTCCACAATAGCAACCTTTCTTCATTGTTTTTGCAGCCATTGTCTATAAGAATAGATGAAATTCCTAACATGGTGTGAGTAGTCGTATAATAAAAGCTTCCGCTCATCCATTAGCATGACCCCCTTCAAGGCAATATACAGTTATCCACCACCTTCATTGATAAGTTATGAAAAAGGTGTCTTTCAGGATCTTAATATGGACAAATGTTTAAAAGAAAGAGAAAAATTTTGAGCCTAATAAATAAAATTTTAATCATGGCTCAAAATAGGATATGACAAATACATGATAAAAACAGAAAAGAAAGAAGTTTCAAGTTGGGTGACTGGGTACTCCTCAAAAGACTAATGCGTGAAAAAAAAAACCCTCTTTAGCCAGCCTTACCCCAAGCTTCTCTCAAGATTTTGTGGCCCTTTCAGAGTCTTAGAAGTGATAGAAAAGACAACATATAGGTTGGGTTTACCTTCATAGTCTCAAGTTCGTCTAGTCTTCTATGTGTCTCAACTTAAGTCTTTCCATGGTCAACCCCATTTGAAGAAGTTGATGATCCACAAAATGAGGCTTCACCCTTGCCGATTCAAATTGTAAAAGTAAGGAGGATCATGAAGAGGGCATAGTTGTTTGTCATATCTTGGTCCAATGGGATAAAAAAGACATGGGTAAGACTTGGGAGGATGAGGACGACCTATTTGATAGATTTGTGTTTGTTAGGTCTTGTGGACATTATCAATCTCAGGGGGGGAGGCTTGATGCAAACCTCAATAAGGGCCCATGCCTTCTAGACCCTCAGCTCACATTTTGCAACACCACCGAACTCCAGACCCTCAAGAGGAGGTTAATCCACTGCAAAACATAGACTCGAGCCAAACGCGACCAGGTGCACCCTGCTCGAGCCACTTCGAGCTGAGTACACCTCAAACCATGCACACCTGGTCCCTAGTTTGATCGAGCTAGCTAGGCTCGAAGACAACCAGGAAGGCTTGTGGCTTCTGAGACTGAGCACCAGTTTGGAGGACCCTACACACGCAGTCAGCATCGCGGCTAGGTCAGCCACACCTTCCAGCCACATGGACACCTCAATAATTGTGTGGACTCCACATGCCAACCACATGCCCAAGATAGGTGTCAGCCAAAGGCTGCTCATCTCAACACCCAGAGCACCACCTGTGTGCCAGAGTAGCGCCATGCCAGCCCTAAGCATCCTCCCCCAACTCGCACAAGAGGAGGTGGCAATTCAAAAAAGGAAACCAGTGACTTTTTACCTGCCTAGCATATATCGATCAATGAGGAGCTTTCATTGGACTTTTTTCCAAAATGGTAGGGCGCGCAGACTCCAAAAACACTTTGTTTTCATTCTTTGTGCATTTATTTGTGTTATCGAGACTGTTGATTATGGAATATTAGTATATTTTTGTTTCTTAGTTCAACCTCTCTCCTTCTCTTCTATCGGATTTCATGTGAAGATCCTCTCGGAGAAACATGTAGACCGTCGGATCGAGATCCCCTACCATTGCCGCAATCATTTTGTGCACTTTGCGAGGTCCCACCATGAAGTTTCCCTCAGCCTGCCAGATCTGAGGGTAGGTACTCACGTTCCTTATAATGTTGATTTTGAGACACGACTGCTAGCTTTCCCGAGTCCCATTGCATCGTTCTTGTGCGCAACTCCGCCCTAGCCATAGCCCATAGAGCTCTCAGACACAAGATGAGATCCAGCCATCATCACCCTTGGAAACTCTGCCCAGATGTGGAGTTCTCCCATGGGTGCATTGGGTCTAGGATGATTTGTACTCAATCAATCCATCTGGCCAATCAATGCCTTGACTAGCTTGCTGGCCGAAAGGAAAAGACCTGGGCAGTAACTGGCCACCAGGCGAACCGAAGTGACAAAGTCATGCCCCATTCCTGGTGCAATGGTATTTCTCCTACTCCCTATCCTCTGTGGTTTGAACTATCATGCCCTGCTTGATCTGGTTATGTCTCGCTTTCTGGCTCCTTAAACCTTTCCTTGGGCCAGATCTAGCGTTGGCCACCTTGTTGACTCTAGATCTGTTGGTTGTCTTCTCGAGACTGTTAACAGAAATACCAAGAAGGCTCTCAATGTGAATTACTTGGGAGATGAAAAGTCATATCTCTTGAGAGATGAAAAGTCATGTCTCTTGGAAGATAAAAGGTCATGTCTCTTAGGAAATGAAAAGACATGTCTCTTGAGAGAAGAAAAGTCATGTCTCTTGAGAGATGAAAAGTCATGTATGTTAAAAGATGAAAAGTCATGTCTCTTGAGAACTAGAGACCTCTTATGTAACTCCTCTATATAAATGAGTCTCTCCACCAAAGGAAGGCAAGCAAGAAATGATAGACTAGTGGACGTAGGCCTATTGGCTGAACTACTTTAAAAATTCATGTCCCTTTAATTATTTATTCATTTTGATTTCTTACATGGTATCAGAGCCACTGGTCCTTGTTAGTGTTGCTGCTAGATCTTAAGGATTACATTTTGTGTTGCCGCGTTTCATTCTCATGGCAAATCAAGAAGCATCATCAAATACGGGAGTCAACTCTGGTACGGGTATAAATTTTCTTGCTTCTCCTCTTTAGTACCCAAGCAATTTACAGCATTTCTTCACCATCAAGTTAAATGCTGAAAATTATCTTATTTGGGAATCTCAATTCACTTCAATTTTGATCTCATTTGATCTTATGAGATATATTGATGGAAGCAAACTTGCTCCATCAATGTTTAGAAGTGGAACAACTGAAATTAGTTCAGAATATATTGAATGGTTGAGAAAGGATCAACTACTTTTGAGTTGGATCAAGTCCTCTCTACCTGAAGCAATACATACCCAAATTATTGGTTTAAAAACCTCTTTAGAGGTTTGGAGCGCTCTTAGGCAGTCATATGCCTCTCAATCTAGGGCTCGAATAATGCAGTTAAAATCACAGTTTCAAGATCTGAAAAAGGGGTCTAGTTCTATGGATGTTTACATAAACAAAGCAAAAGCTATTGCTCATCAATTAGCTATTGTATCCAAACTTGTTGATGAAGATGATCTTGTTCTTCAAATTCTTAGAGGATTGCCAAGTGAATATCTTGTTTTTAAAGTCAGTATGGAAACTCGAAAGGACCCTGTCTCTTTGAATGAACTTCATGGGCTTCTTCTCATACAAGAAGCCAACTTAAAAGAAGATGATTCTCCAACTTTTGAATCTATTATGTCGGCTGCGAATATTGCCTCAAAACAAGTTTACAATAAGCAAACCAACTACAGAGGTCGTGGTAGAAACAACTGCCAATCTAGAGGAGGAGTCCGAAAAAGTGAGCAATACAAAGGTGATAGTCTTGTGTGCCAAATATGTGGAAAGGTTGGTCATATTGCAAAGTTTTGTTGGTTATATACTAACTTGCTTAAAGAGAAAGAGACAATGCCTCCTCAAGCATATCATGCAGTTTCTTCTAGCACTCTGAATCAAGATATTGGAGATGACAATTGGTATCCTGACTCCGGTGTGACTCATCACATCACCAATGATATCAATAACTTGTCCATTCATGCCAAATACAAAGGTGGAGATGCAGTAAAAATCGGAGATGGATCAAGTTTGAGAATTTTTCATATTGGTTCTTCAAAGACATCTCAAAATTTAGTTTTAAATGATCTCCTTCATGTGCCCAAAATAACAAGAAACTTGTTATCTGTACAATGTTTTTCTAAGGATAATGGAGTCTATTTTGAGTTTCATCCTAATATGTGCTATGTTAAGCAGCAAGGAACGAGAAAAACTCTTCATCAAGGAACGAGCAGTGATGAGCTATATAAGATAGACCTTAGTAGCAGAAAAAAAGAAGCACAACTTGGAGAAAGACATACTATTGGACAGTGGCACAAAAGACTTGGTCACCCTTCATTTTCCATTGTTAAGAAGGTTTTGAACAAGTGTGATTTGTCTTATTATGATAATTGTTTGAATTATTTGTGTGAAGCTTGTCAAAAAGCTAAGAGTCATAAACTTCCATTTAATGCTATTTCAAATAAGGTGAAACGCCCGCTTGAACTCATTTATTCCGATGTATGGGGTCCAGCCCCAGTGGAGAGTGTGAATGGTTTTAAGTACTATGTTATTTTTATTGATGCCTTTTCAAGATATACTTGGATTTATTTGATGAAGAAAAAATCAGACGTCAGTCATGTTTTCAAAGCTTTCAAGGCACTTTCTGAAAATCTCACTGGGCACAAGATATAATATTTTCACTCAGATTGGGGAGGAGAATTTCAAGGGCTTCAATCATATCTTGTCGATAATGGGATTGGACATAGAATATCATGTCCTCATACCCCTGAACAAAATGGAGCAGCTGAAAGGAAACATAAACATATTGTTGAAACAAGTTTATCTCTAATGGCAGAAGGTAATATTCCCAAGAACTTTTGATCATATGTTTTTTGTACTGTTGTATATTTGATTAACCGAATGCCAACCAAGATTCTTGATTTTGCTTCTCCTTTGGAAAAATTGTTCAAAGAGAAACCTGATTATGGCTTCCTCAAAATCTTTGGATGTGAATGCTTTCCTTGTTTAAGAGCTTATCAGAAAAATAAATTGGATTATCGTTCTGAAAGATTTGTTTTTTTGGGTTATGCTCCTCAACATAAAGGATATTATTGTTTGGGTGTACGAACTGGTAAAATCTATATTTCGAGACATGTCCAATTTAATGAGAAAACATTTCCTTTTATTGATACTCAAGAAACTAGAACTCAAGATCTAGAAACTCAAAACCAAGCTATTGTTTTAACCTCCTCTCATGAACATCAGTTCTCAAACCCTAAAATATCATCATCTAGTACCTCCACAACATCAGAGGAACCCTTACTTCAGTCTCAAACAAATAGTGAATCTCAACCTGAAACTCTTGGAAATGAGGAGCCAACCCAATCCAATGGAAATGAACCAAATCAAGAACGAGTCCATCCTATGACTACTAGATCTCAAGTGAGAATTTTCAAACCTAATTCTAAATACAATGAGTTTCATACATATTTTTCAAGCAAACACTCTCTTTCAAGAGCTCTTGTCTCCATTCTTCTTGAAGACAAAGAACCCTCAAGTTTCAAGGAAGCATATGAAGATAAAAATTGGAGGAAGGCCATGCAAGAAGAATATGATGCTCTTATTTGAAACAATACTTGGAAACTTGTTCCAAAGAAAGAAGCCAAACACATTGTAGGATGTAAATGGGTGTTCAAAATCAAGCGAAAGGCAGATGGATCATTGGAAAGATACAAGGCTAGACTCGTCGCCAAGGGTATAGTCAAAAAGAAGGAATTGACTATACTGAAACCTTCAGCCCTGTTGTGAAGCCTACTACAATTCGGACAGTATTGACTATTTCTATTAGTCACAAATGGAAAATACATCAGCTGGATATTCAAAATGCATTCCTATATGGATCTATTTCAGAAGAAGTTTATATGGTTCAACCACCTGGATTTCAAAATCATTCTTTTCCAAATCATGTATGCAAGCTTGAACGTGCTTTATATGGTTTAAAACAGGCTCCTGGGGCATGGTTTGCCTGTCTTAGTCTATTCCTCCAAAATCTTGGTTTTAAAGGGGCTCAAACAAATTCATCTCTTTTTTATTTTGAGAAAAAGATAAATACTTCTATATGTTTGGGTATATGTGGATGACATGATCATAACAGGAAGCTCACCTGAATATATTCATAAAATTATTTGTCAATTCAAAAGTGAGTTTGCCATTAAAGATCTGGGTGAGCTTCATTTCTTTTTGGGCATAGAAGCAAAAAGAATTGACAATAATCTAATATTGTCTCAAAGAAAGTACATATTCGAGCTTCTCAAAAGAACAAATATGCTTGGAGCTAAGGGTGTTTCAACTCCCATGGCTTGCTCCCCTACTTTATCTGCTCAAACTGGATCAAATTTTTATGATCCAACTCTTTATCGCAACATTGTTGGCGCTCTTCAATACTCTACTATGACTCGTCCAGAAATCTCTTATGTTGTCAACAAGGTTTGTCAATACATGCATCATCCTACTGATACCCATTGGGAAGCCGTAAAGAGAATCCTAAGATATTTGAAACACACTATTGATTATGGTCTTGTTATTAGACCTAGTTCAGTTCTAAATATTAATGCTTACAGTGATGCAGATTGGGCAGGTTGTCTTGATGATAGACGCTCTACAGGTGGATATGCAGTGTTTATTGGATCCAATCTAGTTTCATGGAGTGCTAAAAAGCAGTCAGTTGTCTCTCGTTCTAGCATTGAGGCTGAGTATCGATCTATTGCCAATACTACTGCTGAAATCATATGGTTATAATTTTTATTAAAAGAACTTTGTGTTGATCAATCACAACCTCCCATATTATGGTGCGTCAACATCGGCGCAGCCTATCTTGCAGCTCATCCTGTGTATCATAGTCACAGCAAACACATAAAGATTGACCTTCATTTTGTTCGAGAAAAATTGGCTAAAGGAGATTTGAAAATTCAGTACATCTCTTCCAAAGATCAGGTTGCTGATATTTTAACTAAGCCACTTATTAAGCAGCATCATTATCAAATAATTAACAAGCTCAATCTCATTGTTGGGGCATTAAGCTTGCGGGGGGATGTTAACAGAAACACCAAGAAGGCTCTCAATGTGAACTACTTGGGAGATGAAAAGTCATATCTCTTGAGAGATGAAAAGTCATGTCTGTTGGAAGATGAAAAGTAATGTCTCTTAGGAAATGAAAAGACATGTCTCTTGAGAGATGAAAAGTCATGTCTCTTGAGAGATGAAAAGTCATGTATGTTGAAAGATGAAAAGTCATGTCTCTTGGGAACTAGAGACCCCTTATGTAACTCCTCTATATAAATGAGTCTCTCCACCAAAGGAAGGCAAGCAAGAAATGATAGACTAGTGGACGTAGGCCTATTGGCTGAACCACTTTAAAAATTCATGTCCCTTTAATTATTTATTCATTTTGATTTCTTACAGAGACCACACCCACTTCCCCACCACTGCAGTCCTCTACCATATGTGGTCCAACCGAGAACTAGCCTCAGCCAGATCTCCTCTCGATAGCTTAATAGCCTTGCATCGGCTAACTGTGGGTCGTGCACAACCAACAACCTCACCTACCAGTCTTGATTGTGCTCTATGCCAGCACACTAACCTACCGCTTTGGTCTACCACAGTCTTAGACTAGGCTCTCCAACCTTTGTGGTGACAGACCAGTTTCCTCACATAAGCCCCCTACCAGTAGCTGACTGTCTCGGCCACAGCTTAGCTCATCCAATTAGGCCATAACCTCGCTATAGGCCAACCCATGCTTCCCGCTTGTGTCCAGCATAGCCAGGCCAAGTCTACCACAGTCAATGATTGCACAGCTCCCTCGAGTAGAGAAAGCAACCAAAATGGACCGGTTCAAGGCCTCGGCCTCAAGACATGCTTATTGCTCAAGGGCTCACAGCTGCTAAGCCCAACTCTCCTCTAGCCCCACTGCAGCACCTACTCGGTTATCCCTCTTGTCCTTCTTCTCTATCTCCCTCTTCCTCTCATTGGTTTGCCTATGCACCGCACGATCTACATTCGCATCGTGAAAACTTCTCTTGTAGTGAGGCATACTCAAATTGGAAAACTTGTACTTAGGTATCTATTGCCCATAGGTCATGTCTGAATGAGTGCATTGTACTCTTAGGCCAACGAGATCCTAGGTGCATGCAAGAGATCCTCAGGTAGCAAGGACGACCCACACAAGAATGCTATTTGGTTGCCTCACCACACACGCATGTATCATACCATGGACTAAGGACGAAAACAAACCACAACTAGGTCCCAACCGACACCGTACTTGGGACTCGAGTTGAAATCAAACCCACATGTTGGGCCTTGAGGACAAGGTCCATTTTAAGGTGGGTGGATTGAAGCAGACCCACCTTGGACCGCATTTGTCTACTCACCCATTAGATCGGCCACACCATATGAGCCATGATGAGCAAGTTAAGAGGCCAAATCGCCCCCACCAACACCCCCAAAGGAGGCCAATGCAAAACACTACAAGGGCCCAAGCCCTTCTTGATCCTTGGCCAACTGAGCTCTTCCAACCTACTATTGCACCTAACTCGAGCCAACTCAAGATGAACCTATGCCCCATGTGCAACTGGCGCAGGCCTCGGTCCAATCAGCAGGGACCAAGCCTAGCATCTGTGCACCCAGCACTGAGCCCACGTGCCTCCAGGTAGGAGACACAACAGCGGCCATGGTTGGTACACATTTTCCATCTTGGGCATGTCTTGTAGCCAATCTCCTTCCTCTTGGGCTTAACACGTAGGCAGGAATCCGTGGTGCCAAGAAGGGAAACTCTTTGCAAAGAAAACCGCATAGCAAGATGAGCCAGTAACATCCCAAATCTGGCTTTTCTTTCGGCGCCAACTCATAGTAGCCAATAAGATTAATTTGTTTGAATTTCGTTCCTCCATTGTAATGGACGCAGCCCATAAAACTTCGTTATTCTCCATTTTGAGACATTCAATCGACCAGTGAAAATTTGAGTTAGAGTTTTCTAAGTGAAGCAATTTTTCTCTCCCTCTTGTCTCCCAGCTTTGCCCATGTCCTTGGAAGATCACAGACCACCAAAAAAGTCACAGCAGCCCATCATCATTGTGCTCCCCACTACCACCAACTGTGCTGCCACCCTTCTCTGGGTACCACCTATCCACTTTTTCTCTGTCCTTAATCCCAAACATTGTGCCAGCTGTCCACCACTGCCCGGCAAGGTCCAACAGTTGCAACTTTGAGTTAGATGCGGAGCTTTCCAGCGAGTGAGGAGACCGTATGGCCACTCCATCGACAACTCTACCCTGGACATGGTGCTCTCTCATGGAATCGTGCGATCTAGGCCCTAATCTACTTCATCAATGCAAGATCCGACCAATTGGAAGGCTTGCAGATCCCGTTCTGCAGTCTACGTGTCACTTTCCTGCCAAATTGACCCCACTAGTGTTATCAGATATTAACAAGTCCATATCTATTGGAAAGCTCTTGAAGTTAGCTTTCTAACGAGATTTAACACCAATCAGAACCTAGACGAGAGAGCTATGGTTGGTTTATTGGGCAACCATTTTCCCAAAGTGAGATTCTGGTGATCATCAGATTCAAGAGTCACTTTCTCAGCAGATCGTCCTAGGCTAATGACGTCAAATCCTTACATTCCTATACTCGTTGGAAAGCTCTTGAGATTATATTTCCAATGAGCTATTAGATGCCTTGAACGGAGTTCAGATGAGGGAGCTACTTTCCTCTTTATCCGGTTGACTGTGTATTGGCAGAATCTGCCCCTGCTCATGCCATCTGTTCGACACTCAGTCTGCCAACTTCCGAGTGCCATATCTCCCTCCCTCATGCACAGATCATGCTAAAACTTGGGATTTTAACATAAGTAAATGATCATCATGAGCCAAAGGCATGGCCGGGCAAAGTAACTATTCTCATGGCTGTAGCTATGACCAACCATGGCTGCAAGGCAGTCGTACCGCTCCTGGCCGAGCTTCACCTTGGGGCCCTGGAAGGTGGCCCTAGATCAGGATTAGACCAAGATCAGCATGTACTCTCCTTAATATCTGCAGAGTATTTCTTAAGTTACTTTCGGTTCTGAAATTCAGATTTGGGTTCTTGTGCAATTGTCCTAAAACCAGGGTGACGCTATCTCACCCATTTTGATAGGTCTGAGCTAAAATTCTCACAATGCTGAATGTGTCAGCTTGCTCTGAGCTAGAATCATAATTTTTGTGTTCACTCAAAGTATTTATGGTGCCAGTTTCAGTCCAATCATCCAAATTTGAGTTTGTTTTCAATTCTATAGTCTCCTAAGGGTTGTTCCAAACATCTCACTCCCACACAACTCATTCTCTTGAGCTAACTTCTGATCAATTTGGGACTCGGTTACTCAATTTCTTTACACCCTTGCTTCAAATATTCTTCAGCAGAGTATTTCTAGCTTCAAATTGAACTGATCTACCCTAGATTAAAAGTTCCTATTTTGTCCTTGCATATCACTTTACAATGGGTCATTTTACTATCCATCAACTTTGAAAAATTGAATTTTGGAGGGGACAAAGTTATTCAAATTTCGTAGGTTACCTTCTTGTATGGTTAGTCTGATCACACATCCACCAAGCTTTGTTTTTGCATTAGGGACATTTTTGTCTTTTGGAAATATGAGCATATTTCTTCATAAACCCAGCTTAGGAGAGACATGAACCTAGTTACCATTTTTATACAACTCAACATGAACCCAATAGACCCACACCTGGCCTGAGCCCATTTTAGAATCTAGCGGCACCTGGTTTCCAAAATGTACTCAACTTGAGTCCAGCTAAACCCTACGCCCATCCTAGGTCTGAACCTAGTTCAAATTAAACCCAAGCTAGATATAGCACAAGCTGACTGATTCTGAATCCACCTAGCCAAGACTGAGCTAGGACTAGGATAACGCCACTGTAGATCTCTTACCCAGATCTTTTATCCAGATTTCATATATATGATATGCTTGCGCAGATCCAAACCTATATTTCTAGATCTTAGATCCCAATATCAGATCCTAATCCAAATCTTCACATCATATCCAGATCTACATTCTAGAATCTTCCTCAAATACACATCTTGATCTAGATCCCAGTATAAAATCTACATCCAATATCCACATGTGAGTACTTAGGTGCATTATATTCATTTAATATACCTTTAACTTCTCACTCTCCATCAAATGTCAATCCATACAAAGGAACATGAACTATGCAGAATTTTGAGCTAAGCAAGATCGCACAGCCGAAATCTGAATTGATATTCATATGGAGCAAGAATGAATATTTTTCTATTGATGCCAGTTATAATACATTGTTTAATGGGTGTTTTCTCTACCCTATATTTATGTATCATTTGTACCCCACACCACATGTCAAATTGAAACGTTTGGCATGAACTGATCAATGCTTCTCTAAGAACACACTGTTTTTTTTATGGAATTGAATTTTGTATCAAAATTGAGCATGTAACAATAAATTCCTGTTCAAATTGGTGGTTTAACATGTGGTTTTGTGTTACTGTGAATGAGAAACACCACAAAGTTCAGCCAGAAGGCTATCTTGGGAGATAATTTTCTCTCCCATGACCGTATAAAAAGGGGTCTACGCACCCTCACTTGGCGCAAATTCCTAAGCTTTCATAGAGCCCATAAAGTTTGGTGAAATTCCAAATGGTGGTCCGTTTGGTCTGGCTCGAATCAATTTAGGTTTTCTAGAGCCTTAGTAAGGTATTGAGTTTGAGCTATAGTAGCACCTAACCAAGAACCTATCTAGACTCATAGGAGGGTTCGTGGCAGCAGGCACAACCAGGTCTTAAGTAGGTTCAGGTAATTTCTTTTTCCTTCCCCTTTCTTTTGTTATTTGCATTATTTTCTTTTTACTGGGAGCATGTTTAGCTTACTCTTTGCTTAGTAAATGCATATGTTAGTTTCTTTTCTGCTTTAGTTCCTAGGTTTGTTTTATTATGTGATATGATGTAGTTTAGTTTATCTCCTTTCATATATTAGGCATTAAATTAAAGGTATGTCTCTTTATCCATGTCTCTCTTAATTTCTATGGTCTTTACTTTAATCCTTAGCGTGGTTTCAAGCCTGCATCAAGCATATAGATATGCTTTCATCATATAAAATTAAGTATGCGTTGCATAGATTATTCAATATGCACATAAACCACATCTCGCCCACGTGCACCATCTACTTAAGGCTAAGCTAGGCTAGCGCTGTAACACGCCTTGAGGCAGTAGCCTAGGCATGTGAAATTCTAAACCTAGCTTAGATCTTACACAGATACACTTCCAAAACATAGTTTTCCTCAAATGCTTTCAAAACAAAGTTCTTTTAAATGACTATCTAAAACCCTAGGTCACTTAGACTCAGAAGTCCCACCTTGAGTCCATCCAACATCAGTCCTCTAAGCCCTAACTGATGAACCCTAGAAGTAGGTCCTTGACCGCCTTTACAAACTAAATTCTATACTTAATCAAGATCAAGTATAGAAGCATTCAACAATGATTTATTGTAAGCCTAAGTTAGGATTATTAAAACTTGGTTATTTATAGCTAGGTTCAACCCAAACCAGAACCCACATAACCACGCTTGAGTGCCTAAACCTAGCCGCCCCTAAGCCCCTTTGACCAGCCTATCTTTAAGGTCATTTAGAGTTTGGGATTTCGATTATCTTGGATCAAAGAGTTTAGACCAAACAAGCGAGAAACGATCATAGAACTCAAATAAAATTATATTTGATGTTTCCCAGTTAGAAGCTATGTTGAAACCAAGTCATTATTTTGCGAGATATTGGTAGAAATTGATAAAATGATTGGAAGACTGAGTAAGGGCATTTAAGATTGATAAAATTATAATGAAATGAAGGAAAAAAAGCATTTGCTGAATTTGACATAAAATATCCATCCTGCGAGAAACATACCTTGATACCTAGCTAGAGTTGGTCGAGATTCCAATGTTCGGGTCGGGCAATGGGCATGGACAGCCCTCCACAAGACTGGGTTGCCGCGGGTGGTCAGCCATGGAGTTGTTGAAACAGGTTTGAACGTTAAATCTGCCGTCTCTCTTATCTCTCTCTGGGGTTTGCGCGGCCGCGGAAACGAGGAGGAGGAGGGTTGGAGGATGGAGTTGAGTTGCGGAGGGGCCCCAAAAGCCCCCCAATTCCAACCTGCTCAGGCAGCCGTCCTTGACATCTTCAATCTCTACTTGGGGGTACCTCCCGCCTCCACCCCCCCCTCTCTCTCTCTCACACACACACACACACAGGCACACCTCCCCGTGTAGACACACTGCCCATGGCTTATTTTTGTTCGTTCCTTTATCGCCTGCAGAGGATTCCGAAGAGCAAAGGCGACGATTCTTATCGCGAAACCCCGTAAGTTACACGGCCCCCATTGCTAAATGCTTATTCGTCAATAATGTGCGCCTTTTATAAGTAGTGGTAATCATATGCTACGAACAATTTCATAACTACGGATATTGGTTTTCTTATGTTCCCACCTGGCCGTAATCTTTTTCTTGTATTCTTGTACCATTGCTTCCCCCCTCCAGGCCTCCACCACCCACCCCCCAAACACACGCACAAGCAAACAGGAAAGGTTATTTGTATTAGAGGGCGACTTACTATGTTGTTGGGGCAAAGAATGTCGAAAATAAGCGCGGTGGTGTCCATACGGCTGATTAACGGGATGCAGAGTGTTGCCGCACCTGCAGTTCCATGTATTTAATGTAGCCGTTGGAAAGTTTGCCATGGTTGTGAGTCTTCTTGCGCTGAGATTAGGTTCAAGGGTTTCATGGGGCCAATGATGACGCATGCATCAAACTCTTTGCTTCCATTTATTACAAAACGATAGAAAGTAGCACAAAAATTTTAATATTTTTAGAAAATTTTGAATTTTGTTATTTTATTTTACAATACTATTTTATATGACCGACAAGTTGCATCCTAGGCCGTGGTAGATCAGTTGCATCCACAATCCATGTAGTACTTCTTATGTTAAGTTTCCTCTGTCGTGCTAAGTAACCAAGGAATCATATTTGATTGTTCGAATGGGAGCCATGATTTCAAATAATTCTGATAAGTCTAGCTGAGTAAAAATCAAGTTTGAAAAGCATGTACTGGTTTATGTCTCAAAATTAATTAAATAGTATACCTTATTTAAAAAGAAATATACATATTGGCAAGAATGGAAAAAAAAAAAGAGGAATTCTAAAAATTCATCATGCTGAGATGTTTCAATGGGCATACTCCTTTTGTTCATCTTGTAGCCAACTAAGATATCTTGAATATAGAAGTTCCTTGTTGTGTATTACTAACAGAGCGACACTTTTATTTTAGGAATAAAATGCAGAAGCGGATAACTGCTATCCACCGTGAGCTTCCTCCTTCAAATGAGCAGTTTCTTTTGGACTTTGAGCAACTTCAAGCACAATTTCCAGTAAGCGCCGATGCATATCTATCAATTGCTTTTCAATTGCATATGTAAAGCAATGTAGGCTTTTATTGCATCCATCATTTGAGAAAATCACCTCCATGCATTAACTTGGATTATGTTTTTTTTTTTTATGGGCAAAAGTTATGGAATTAATCAAAGGGCACAAAAATCTGCTTGTCTTAAACATGTTAGCACATTTGCTCATTGTTGCTCAACAAATAGCATTGCCACTATACTAATGAAGCTAAAAATTCATGCTGGATTAATCAACGCACTTCGAAGTGCATCGCACAGTCACAAAAACAGATATTATCGTATAACGATGCTACACATAACCATACATTTTTGTACAAACATGGTGCAACATGTGTGATTCATGCATAGTGTATCATATTTGCCTTCGTAATTGGCAAATAGCGTGACCTGTCCTACGTCACAATATAAAAACGGCCAATGTAATTGGCGCATGGTTCGACCTGTCCTTGGTTACTTGGTAGATATGTGTTCTACTATATCAAAGTGATGGGTCAATATGTGTACTGTGCAAAACACACGTAGCATATATAATAATAACTCCTAGCCAAAAGATAAATCGGAGGACAATAACTATATAGAAGGGCATCACCTTGTAAGCCTATATATACACCAAAACATACCAATAACCAAAAACGGGACAAGGATTAGCGTCAATCACATTTCCCAAGGGTTACCCTCTATCTCAACAGCATCACGATCTCGAGGCGCTGCCTTCCTTAGGGTGAGTACCTAAAACCAAATAACAATAAGCGTCAGAGGTAACTCTGAATAATATTTCCTTGAGGCTGACACATACATCATCTATTCAGACACAAATAACATGGGTAGAACAACACAAATGCCAACACACCAGGTATTTCATTTGAACAATAAATAGTTAACACAACATAAAGTGCATATTCAAACACATAACCCTGAGCACCAAGGGACGACATAGATTTGGAAAGGAATGTAGGGCTCCACAAGACCGTTGCACAACTTACAATCATAACACACAACAAATGAGTCATCAGGAAAAGTAGAGCTTCGGTAAATCTTGCTGTTACTCTCAAGTCTCAACAAAGCTTAGCTCAGGTATAGCTGCTGCAGCATCAGATCCCATACTCTACGTAGGGATGGCCTCCTCGTAGTAGCCCGAGTGAGGAGCACTTCACAATCTGGTCCGTTCTTGGGAAGTCCATTCTCGAAACTCGAGCCTATGCACCGTTCACCTAACAACATAGGAAACATATATCAAGGGCTCTTGCAGCAGTATGCTTAAGAAACCTATGAAAAACTTTAAACATTTGGTCAAAGCGAGCAGCCCCCTAGAGGGCCTAGACAGTCGAATTTTCACATCCAAAACAATGCTCAGCATTGTGGAACTGGAACCTAAGCACTAAATGCTGAATTGGAATGGCTCAGTTACAAAAAATACGGGATTTAGGCACCAAATATAGAAAGGGCAGACAATATGATTTTCAAAGAAGAAAAAGAAAAGATTAAAAATGACAAACCAGTAGAAGAAGAAAAACAAAAATACTACTAAGAACAACAATAAAAAGAAAAATAGTTGATGCAGGAAGGTTACTGGAGGTCGCTAGAGGTCACCATAAGAAATATTGCCCAAATCAACCAATGTTCGCCTCGTTTCCACAGGAGGTCGTTGGAGGTTGCCGGAGGTTGCTGGAGTTCTTCCTCAGCAAACAGTGGCAGAAAAAAATGAAACAGAGCCCTCGACATGTGTTTTCAAAAGGAAATACAAAAACCAAAAAAACCCTAAGTTTTGGATGAACTCGGTCAATGGTGGCCGAGTCTGTTTTTGGACGGACACAAACCCGGGTACATTGACCGTGCCTGGTACGTCTTGACCTGTACCAAGCCGTGTCCGATGACATACCCATACCTATACCAGTGTTGCTTCCGACCGGTACGAATGTTCCTCCAACATTGATGTACCATGTTACATAGATAGTGACTATGATTCAAACCATAAGAATCATATGTGTAGTCAATTGCTAATTCTTTGAACATGGGCACATGTTTGAGCTCATTGCTGGCTGACATGGGTGCTTTTGTGTGGCAGGACAAGGACCAGTTACGCGCAGCAACAGAGTCTGTACTTGCTACCCTGGTTATGCATTGCAGCAGCCATGCACCTCATGCTGAATTTCTTCTTTTTGCAGTTAGGAGCTTGTGTTCCATAGATTACATAAACTGGGATAAGTTCCTGCCAGCACTGCTCTCCTCTATTTCAGTGTCAGAAGTTCCAGTTGGACAAGGGACTCAATCTGTAAATAATGTGCTATCTTCTGTCTCTGGAGCATCTTGCATCACAGCTTCTTCAATTACGATTTCTAGTTCTTCTAATTTTCAGCCTTCTAATTCAGCTTCTCCTTTATCCCCAGTTCATGCCATTGCATCTCCTGGTCAGGGCTCACTTGACCCATTAGCTAGCATTGGTCATTCGCCGGTGAAACCTTCTGAAATGTCTTACCCTAACCAACCGATAACCTTGAAGTCTAGTTCCTTGGTAAAAGGTGTTGGAGTAAATTGGATAAGGCAGTTATCCTGCAAAATTATTTTGGAAGGCATTGAGCGCAACCTGAAGCCTGTTACTTATGCTGATACCTTTTCACACATGATGAATTGGTTGGTTAGTTGGGAACAACAACAATATAGTGGTGTGGAGGATTTTGATGACACAAATACTTGTAAACCTGAGAAAGTTATATCAGATTGGATACGTGGCTGTTTGGATGTAATATGGCTATTGGTTGAGGAAGATAAATGTCGTGTACCATTCTATGAGTTACTCAGGAGTGACCTGCAATTCTTGCATAATATTCCTGACGATGAGGCACTGTTTACCATGATTTTGGAGATTCACAGAAGGCGAGATATGGTTGCTATGCACATGCAAATGTTGGATCAGCACTTACACTGCCCATCTTTTGCAACTAACAGAAATTTGTCTCAGTTTTATCCAATTATCTCTGGAGAATCAATGATTAACTTGAGGGCAGCACCTTTAACATATCCGAGTGTTTTAGGAGAACCACTGCATGGCGAGGTGAGTAAATGACTCCTTAAGATGGCATTTGGATTTTTGACATAGGACATTTTTTCCTATGTTCGGACATCCTTGTAATTCTAAATATTAGTTAGATTTTTTCTTACCAACTAAGACAGCTAGCAATGTCTGGATGTAGTATCCTTGGGCTTTTGTTAAATCTAGGGAATCTCAGTGTTTACAATATTAAATTATGGAAACTAACAGAAAAGTTATGAATGTGAAATAAAAACTATATAAATATTGGGATATAAAACTATAAAAGAACAAGAAAGCATCTCTCTCTTTCTCCTCGTCTCTTTCTTTCTCCTCCTCTTTTTCTCCACATCTCTCTCTTTCTCTCTCCTCTCTCTATCTCTCTCTTTTTCTCCTTTGATAGTTATTTTAAATATTGTGACTTCAAGATTACTGTTGCCTGTAGTGTCAAGTCAGTATATTCCTCTTTTCCTGTGGTATTGCTTGGATTCTTTAGAAACTTATCTTCTTTTGCTGATGTAGGATCTTGCTACCATGATTCAGAAAGAGAGCATTGGTTGGGAAAGAGCCCTTCGTTGTCTAAGACATGCTCTACATGCTACTCCATCTCCAGATTGGTGGAGACGTGTGCTTGTCATTGCTCCTTGCTATAGGCAACAAGCACAACAGCAAATAGCAGTCACTGGTGTTGTTTTCTCAGCAGAAATGGTTTCTGAGGCTATGATTGACAGAATAATGGAATTATCGAAATGCACAAATTCAGGCAAGTGTCCTTTTCTGCATGGATTCATCCTCTAGGGTTGGGTATATATGTGCATGCACAGGCAAGTGGTTTCTATGCCTCCTTAATAGTGCTTGTTCATGCTATCATAGGCAAAAAATAATCCCCAATGTCATATCACCTACCCATAATTATTGTTGTGAGGAATATTTATAAGTTTGAGGTACTAGATTGCAATATTTATTAGTTGACAGTGTTCTTTAATATTTTTGTTAAACATGAGAATCGATGCTTTTTTTTTCTCATCTCTATTTCAGTTGAGATTAGGGTTGGTAATGCACAACTTTTTCTGATTTTCCCATCTAAAGTCACATGGAGACTGGTAGCAGTACCGGCACCTGGGGAACCGCCCGGGGGGGGGGGGGGGGGGGGGGGGGGGGGGGAAGAGAGAGAAGGATAAGGACACATAAGACAATTTTAAAATTGTGAACACGAGGATACATCCAGGTATATGTATATATATGTGTGTGCAAAATTCCACAAAAATAATATATTGTTGCATGGAAGCTGTTTGTAATTTGATAAAAAAAAAATTGAGATTGTCGCTTTGGACACAAAATCGAATTTGTAGAGAAAGTTTAGAAAAATTCTGTTGTAATGACACCAACAAATTAACCATATGTGTGTCAGGGTTCTTATTCCCATTAGCTGTATGATTCTAGAAAGAGCTATGACGCTCTATACAAGGACCCATATTTTACTAGTCTAAAATTAATTGAAGACCGAAGATTCCATGTGCTTGCTCTCCATTCAAGGTGCTTTTGATCTTCATTTGCTGGTTCTGACCAGGTATCAGAGCCCTGCAGGGTCTCGTCCATCGATCTTTGCTACCATCGCGACACTTTGTCCAGGCCTATATCTCTGATTGTGTGATAAGTTAATGTAAGCTTCTCAAGAATCGTTTGCGATAAGCTTCTCAAGGATCGTTTGCGATCAATACAGTTATCCAAGAGCAGAAAACCATACTTGATGATCACCACTATAGTCTTCTTCTATGTGGGAAATCAAAGATTGCCTATATGAATGGAAAGATTACTGCACGAAGCAAAGAAGGTCATTATGATGAATGGGCAAGCCAACGACTGCCTGGTAATGTCGTGGCTTTGAACCCCATGGATCCCTCAATTTCAGAAGGATTCTTGTTCCTATGATCAAGCAAGCAGATTTGGGACACTTGGTAGAGATATATGGAGAGAAGCATAACTTGGCCAAAGTATATTAGTTACAAGTTACAACAAGATATTGCCAAAATGATAGCCTTCAAGGCTATCATTCAACTGGTACGGTGGAGGAGAGGAAGAGAACGAGAGGGAGGGAGATCAAGAGAGAGAACAAAACATCGTAACTTCCGTTGGACCGTTAGGGCTAATCACACTTAAAAAGGATTGCAACATAAAGCAAAACGGGTCCTTTCTCGATCCAAACTGACTGAACATAACCAGTTCCTAGTAAACCCAAACATAACGTAAAACAAACATAACATAAAACAATGCTCACAAAGCCTAAACTAAAACAGAGCCTAACATATTACTCCCCCCTTCGAAAATCACCTTGTCCTCAAGGTGTGAATAATGGAAAACGGGATGTGATGTCCTCGCTATCTTCCCACGTTGCTGGTGCGTCTTCATTGGATAGCCATTCAATAAGCCATTGGTGACGCCACTTGTCGTTTACCTTTACCTTCCTCATGCCGATGCGTCGAAAAGGTGAAAGGTCAATTGCTTCTTCTAAGATGGTGGCAGAATCAATATCTTTGCCGGTGGTACTGTTGGTGCAGAGCTTCAGTTTGGATACACGGAATACCAAATGGATAGAGCTTCCCTTGGGAAGTAAGAGCTCGTAAGCAAGTTTACCTACTTTTTGGTTGATTTTGTAGGGCCCAACGTAACAAGGGAGCAGCTTTTGCTGTCCAGCTTCTTTCAAGCGTGTGGTACATTTGCGGGGACCTCTTCAAGTATACCCAATCGCCCACTGGAAACGTCACTTCTCTATGGTGGCGATTGTATTGTAGGACCATGCGATTTTGGGCTGCAGCTAAATGTTCCTTTAGGTCCTTCAAGATGACATCTCGGCAACGTAGTTGAGTGTCTATCGTGTCATCTCGTGCTGTGCTCGGCAAATAACGGTGAACCGCAGGTGGTGGTCTCCCGTAGATGACCTCAAATGGGGCTGTATTTGTGGGAGTGCACCAACCGGTGTTGTATGCTAGTTCCGCCCATGATAAATAATCTGCCCATGCCTTTGGACACTACCCTGCGAAGCATCGGAGGTAGGTTTCTACGCAGCGATTCACTACCTCTGTTTGTCCATCTGTCTGCGGGTGGTAGGCCGTACTCATCTTTAGTTTTGTGCCCTGTAAGTGGAAGTATTCTCTCGAAATGCATTAAGGAACACTGAATCTCGGTAACTGATACTGAATCGAGGCATGCCATGTAGCTTCCCCACATGTTCTTGGAAGGCGTGCGCGATACTCTTGGCTGAGAAAGGGTGACTTAGAGCGAGCAATAAAGTGTGCATATTTGGACAACCGATCAACCACCACTAACATCACTGATTTCCCACGCGACTGGGGTAGGCCTTCAATAAAGTCCATCGAAATATCTTTCCAAATCCAATGTTATAAAAAGCGTATTGTAAGCCGTATCGGTCGGGTTTTAAGATACGCCGTATCGTAAAAGATCGTATCGTATTTTTTTTAAAATAATAATAAATCAGGAGAAATGAAAAAAAAATCGAAAAATTCATAAAAAAATTCAGTAAAAATAAAAAATAATAAGTTCTTCATAGAAAACATGTTTTAGATAATGATAGACTTATTATTGCTATAAAGTTACGCGTTCATCATTCATAGACATCAAAATTCATAACAATATCATTCTACAAACTACAAAGCATAAGCCATGAAGTGATAAAACATTCAACAACCATAGATTCATCATTCATAAGTTGTTCGATACATATAAAATGAAAGCACTCTTGACTTGACTCTCATTCATGATTCATAATCTTCATCATCTTCATCTCCATCTTCTTCTTCATCTTTATCGTCAAGAATTTGAAGATCCTCACCAACATATTCACCACCAGCAGACTCTCCTTCATCAACAAATCGTTCTACTTCAGCTTCAAGGTTGAAGCATTGAAGATCTTCAACATCAAATATTGTAGCTGGTTCTTCCTCAATCCATGGCTCTAGATCGTCAAAGTTTCTAAGCTGATAAGATCGAACTGAGATGCATGCTTCCTTGCTGATGTTTTTTGTAATTCTCTACGTTAAATAAGAGAAAACTTGTTAATATATAATTACATTACATATTTGATATAAATATATTGTATAAAAAATGTAAATATTAAGCTATATTATCCTTGTTTCAACCTCATATTATTTCGAACAAAGACAAGGTCATTCAACCTTTTATGTTCGAGCCTATTCGTTTTTTTGTTATGGATATGTTGGAACACACTCCAGTTCCTTTCACATCCACTAGCACTGCATGTCTGGCTGAGGACTTTTTCCACCACAAATCTGAACAAAAATATAACAAGTCAATGTGAAAGTTCTAGAAGAATCAAATGTAACAAATGCAAAGTAAATTAAAAATTTCTATGTATTATTGTATTTACCTGGACGCATGGTTGTCCTGCCTCGAACGGCGCCAGATTCTTCCATGTCCCGAAAACAAGTATCATATAGATCAAACTCATTGTGCACAACATCTTTTTCACTAGAATCTGTCACTAACACTTCAATACAATTCAACAAACCATGCATGACTTCTCTGTCCTTCTTAAATGTAGGAGAAAATCTAATTGCAGGATTTAGATAGTAAGCTGCTGCATGAAGAGGTTGATGAAGTTGTCCAGTCCACCTTTTATCTATAATCTTTCATATGGGCATATATAACTTTTTCTTTCCTTTCAAGTTGTCTCGAATTGCCTCTTTTGCTTTATCCATAGCCTCATATAAGTATCCTATGGAAGGTCTATTCTCTCTGTCAGCTAACCTGAGAACTTTAACTAATGGAACACAGACCTTCAATAGCTTCACACATGATTCCCAAAATTTGTTATTAAATATACCATCCACAACTAAAGAAACATTTCTTTTATGAGCATGTGGATATGCAACCCATTCTTCACTAGCGAACATCTGCCTCAAAAGAGTTCTTTGTTTCACTACACTCTGCACAGTCAATACATTTGTGGCAAATCTAGTTTGTGCAGGTCATAAATTCAACTCCTTTTGTAAACGTTTTCATCAAACTCAATACATATGCATGATTATAGATAAATTTTGTTACCTCTTGGCATTGGTCAACAACTGATTTCATATCATGCATCTCATTAAGATCTTGAAGCATTAGATTAACACAATGAGTGACACATGGACTCCAATAAAATGTTCTATACTTTTGAAATAACATATCCCCTGCAGCTCTATAATTTGCAGCATTGTCTATAATAAACTGTACAACGTTTTCAGGTCCAACTTCTTGTACGACAATATAAAAAACATTGAACAAAATCTCAACGATTTTAGGAACATCAGACAAATCAAGAGATTTCAAGAACATTGTACCTTTAGGGCAATAAACAAGGAAATTTACAAGTGTTCTTGACCTTGTATCAGTCAATCCATCTGACATAATGGAGCAACCTGTTTCCTTCCAACATAATTTCAACTGATTGCAATGTTCAGGCACTTCTTTCACCGTATCCTGAAGAATTTTGCCCCTCAACTGATGATATGAGGCATTTTGAATCCGGGGCCTATAGAAGCAATTGCATCTGCCATGGCTTGAAACTGAAAAGAATTAGCTGCATTAAATGAAATACATGCATCATACTATCCTTTGTGCATGAAGTAGCATATCTTTAGAACTCATAGCAGCACGAATCTGCGGCTGACCACCTGGGCCAGTATATGAAAGGAAAAAGTTTTTAATAGAACCAACACTAGACCTACCAGTAAGAACTCTACCACTAGGTGGTCGCATACCATGCCTGGCCCTAATATCTGGTGTGCCTCTTCTCTTCCTTCCCATTATGCCAGATCGACCTCCTTCATACGTGATTCCTTTCCCTCTACGATCTCTACCTCTTGAGCTCTTCAAATCTGTTCTTAGATTGCTATCACCTTCATCATCATATTCCTTTTCATAAGCTTTTTCCTCTTCTTCTTCAGCTTCCCAAGGCTCATTATAGCCTACATTTGCCTCTTCCATTTCTTTTTGTATGTTCCTTTGACGTAAAGCATTAAGCATATCTAAGCATTGTTGACACACAAATGGAGGCAAATGTTTGTTTACTTTTCCAACACATTGAGCCACATCTTTGGAGGTCCCTCCCAAATGGTGTTTCATTCTAATCCCCCCTGAAAATGTATTCTCACAAAAGTTGCATTTGAGTTTTAACCGATTATTCTCCTTCACCCTTTCGCACCATTGCCATGTAGGATCCATATCTTCACAAAAAAGGTAAAAAACGAAATCCCACGGTTAATGAAAAACAATCAAAATCTTTCAATCTACGGAAAAATATATGAATATATGGTAAAAATAAGAGATTTCATACCTTATAGAGAAGAAATCAAGAAAACCCCGTTCCTCCCAACGAAAATCAACCACCCACGCACAAATTGACCCTTTAATCTTCGATTTCGCGGTGAAAATCAACTTTTTCATGGTGAAAATGGACGATCGCCCTCCTTGATGGCAGTATCGGAGCGTGAGAAATGAAGAACGAAGGATTTTTTTTAAAAAGAAGTCGAATAAGTAGGTCTCGGGCTCCTTTTGCGAAATCATCCCGTATCGTACGATACGGTCCCTGTATCGCACAATACATAAACGATACACACCCTATTTACGATACGGAGGGTCTATCGTACCGTAATTTTAAAACGATACAGGCTCGTATTGTACGATATGTACAACACTGCCTAAATCTGCTCAGGAATTTGTAATGGTTGCAACAACCCGGCCGGTCTCTGTGCTTCATATTTGTTACGCTGGCAAATATCACATCCTTTAATATAGTCTTGAATTTGTCGTTTCATACCTGACCAAAAAAATGTAGTCCGCAGGCGGCGATATGTCTCTTCCACCACTTCGTGACGTGCATCTTTGGAGTCATGGAAATGTGCTATCAAGATACCGGGCAAGTCCGTGTCGGTGGGTATATAAATGCGATTCCAGAAGCATAGGTAAGGAGGTCTCCATTCGTATCCGTATTTGTGCGTGGGATCATCCTGCATGGCGGTGCGAATGCGCTGAACCGAAGCTGCGGTACCGTGCACCTGGGCTATCCGATCCCGAACCTTACACTGTATAGAAATCGCAACAAAAAACTAACCAGAGGATTCCCACTCATCTCTTCTTGACAGTCCGTCTATGGCGAGGCCGTCTCTACCCTTTCGGTGCATGATCTCAAAATCGAAGCTACTCAATTTTAGTACCTACTTCTGTACCTCGGGAAGCAAAGTCGCCAGCTATAGGCTGTAGCACAGGCTATGGTGATCTGTGAGGACCACAAAACGTTGCCCCAAGAGATAGTGTCGCCGATGCAGCACTCTAAGACTATAGCAATCATCTGGTGGACATAAGCTGATTTACTGTGGAAAGTAAAGCCCATGGCGCGACTGAAAAACGCGAGTGGGTGCTGATTTTGGCTTAAAACAACCCAAATGCCAACGTTGGAAGCATCGACCTCTACTTCGAAAGGGATATCGAGGGCATTTTCAATACGGTGCCGACGTGACCGCTTGCTTCAATGCCTCAAATGCCTTGTCTGCTTGGGGACTCCAATGAAGCCCATTCTTCTTTGTCAACTCTGTCAGCGGAGCTGCTATGACTCCAAAGTCATGTACAAACCGTCTGTAGTATCTTGCCAGGCCAAGGAAACCACGAAGTTGCTTGACCGTGTGTGGTGACGGCCATTCCTTTACCGCTGCCACCTTATCTGCCTTCATCAGGAGATTTCAGACACTACCTCGCCTGATTATGTGGCCCAGGTAAGTAACATGAGCCATGCTGAATGTGCACTTGGACAATTTGGCATGTAAGATGTGCTGCCTTAAGAGAGAAAAAACGGCATGCAAATGCTTCAAGTGCGCTTCTTCGTCTGCGCTAAACACCAAAATGTCATAAAAAAAGACAAGGACGAACTTGCGTAGATAAGACCTAAACACGTCATTCATGAGAGACTGAAATGTTGCTGGCGCGTTGGTGAGGCCAAAAGGCATTACACAACACTCGTAATGGCCGTCAGCTATGAGAAATGCGGTCTTTAGCATGTCTTCCTCTAGTACTCTGATCTCATCATAGCCGGCTCGCAGGTCGAGCTTAGAAAAGAATGACGCTCCTTGTAACTCATCCAAAAGATCCTCCACGATAGTAATGGGGTATCGATCCTTGATAGTGATGGCGTTGAGGGCTCGATAATCTATGCAAGATCGCCAACTTCCATCCTTGCTCACGAGTAATGCTGGTGAAGCAAATGGGCTTTGGCTCGACTGAATGACGCCTTGTGCTTGCATCTCTTGTACTAGTTGCGTGAGTACCTCCTGTTGGAATAAGTTGTACCGATAGGGGCGTTGCTTGACAGCGGTTGCCCAGGTGAAGGTCGATTCTGTGGTCGCATGACTGCAGTGGCGGTAACCCTTGAGGTACTGGAAAAACATTAGAGAACTCGCCGAGAAGTGAGAATAAATGTACCCCATCTATTGCTGGTGTGCTTTCTGATTTTTTGTGCGGTCTCGCTTGACTCATGAGTAGGACAAGATTCGGGGTCGCTCCTCTCAACATCTTGGCACTAGCCGTTTCGGTAGCCGCTGGTCGCGTGTTGGCCGATAACGTGAGCTGACGGCCGTCACGTTGTGTAAAGTACATCTGCATGTCAAAAAATTACCACACCACCTCGCCAAGCCCCCGTAACCAATGCATGCCCAAAACGAGGTCATCGCCTGCCATTGCTAACATGTACAACTGCACGGGAAAGCAATGACCTTGAATTTCCAACCTTTCTTCATTGCAACGTTCTTTACATTTCAAGGTACTGCCATTCCTTACCACCACGTCAAACACTGGTTGTTTATCAATTTTCCAACCGAGTGCCTTCGTAGATTTCTCATAGATAAAGTTGTGAGTAGAGACTGTATCGACCAACACACTCACTGACCGGCCTTTCAGTCGCCCTTCTACCCGCATCAATTGAGGCACTTCATTCCTGGCTAGTGCGTGCAAGGAGATTTCTAGTGGATTCCCTACGGTCATATTCACTGTCGATGACTCACGGGGTGCGTCTGTGGGCTCCTCCTCAAACAAGTCTTCATTTTCTTCCACTAAGTACATGTGGAGGTGCTTGCATGAATGCTCCGTTGTCCATGGTTGGTCAGTGGTCACAATGAAAGCAGATTCCTTGGCGCCTTTTCTCTCGAATCTGTTCAGGCGTGAGGCGCCATACAAATGGCCGAGCGGAACTTTTTCCAGGTGGTGTTTTGCTCATCGACTTGTCCTGCTCGACCGTATAAGTGGTGGGTGTTTGTAGGGTGTGCGACGCGTTGGACGTCCGGTTGATGCTTATAAAATAATGGTGCTTTTCTTTGGCCATACGGTCAACGACAAAACAGACATGGAGAGTGGAGGGTCGCAACACTTGTACTTCAATCCGCAATTCCTCCTTATGGCCACTGACAAATGCCCCAATGAGAGCCTCGATTGGCCACCCTCGAACCATGTTGCTAGTTTCTTCAAACTGCTCTTGGTATTCTACCACATTTCCTTTATGGCGTATCTTAGAAAGTTTTGCATTGTAGTCCACATATATCAACGGTCCAAAACGGGCTATCATGGCAGCACCAGTTGCTGCCAGTCGGGTCATCCGTGTTGCGATACCAATCATCGAAACTACCGGATGACAGGTCCTTCAAAATTCATAGCCACATGACTCACCTTCATCGTCTTCAAAATTCGTTGGCACTCAAAGAACTGTTCGGCCTTAAAGATCCAACTAGGCAGGTCGTCTATATTGAATCATGGAAAGTCCATCTTGATTGGCTTCCATCGATCTAAGTCTCCTCCCCGTATTGAAAACTATGCACCACCGATTCTGTGGGCTGCCACCACTATGCGCCGAGTTCATATTGCCCCAGAAAACGCCACTTGTGGCTGTTTCAACGCCCGTGCCGGTAGCGACGAAAGTGCCAAAGGAAACGCTAAAACCACCATTGGTGTTCGGCTGCTGTGTACGTAGAACTGCCCCCATCGTGCTGTTGTTTCATGGGTGGACGTATAGACCTGCGCCCGACAGTGTGCCGTGGCCTGCTCCTGGCGTGCCGAGGATAGAATCGGCGGCGACTGTGTGATGGGGCAGTGGCGGCGGTGTTGCAAGTGGATTGGGTGGAAGACAGTGCGACTGGAGGGCGTCACGGAGACCGGTGGTGGCAGTGGCTTGGATGGCGCTGTGCAATCTAGCGTCAGAGTTGGCTTGTGAGTGTTCCTTCGTCTGCAAGCGGCGGTGAACTTCAATGATAGTCTCCTCCGTCCAGGCGCGATGTGCTGCAAGGGCAGCGAGCGTCATGTTGTTGTCAAGGGCAGCAGCGAGATCTGCCATGGCTTTGATACAAGTTGATAGCCTTCAAGGCTATTAGTCGGCTGGTGCAGTGGAAGTGAGGAAGAGAACGAGAGGGATATGGATCAAGGAGAGAACAAAACATCATAATAACTTCCATTAGAGCTAATCACGCTTAAAAAGGATTACAACATAAAGCAAAGCGGGTCCTTACTAAAGTCCCGATCCAAACTCACTGAACATAACCGGTTCCTAATAAACCCAAACATAACGTAAAAAAAACATATCCCTCTCGACAATGCTAACAAAGCCTAAACTAAAACAGAGCCTAACACAAAAGCACTGAAGGTACAAAGCCTTTCCATCTCTACATGAGTAACTTGAAAGGAATAATCTGTCCAATGTTGTAAAAAGCGTATCGTAAGGCGTATCATTCGGGCTTTAAGATACGCCGTATCGTAACGTATCGTAACCGTATCGTAAATTTTTTTTAAAAAATTATTAATAAATCAGAAAAAATTTTAAAAAAATCGAAAAAATTATAAAAAATCAGAAAAACTTAAAAATAACAAATTCTTCATAGAAAACATGTTTGACCTAATGATAGACTTATTATTGACATAAACTTACGCGTTCATCATTCATATCGTACACATCAAAATTGAAAATTCATAACAATATCATTCAAGTTTCAAGAAAGCATAAGCCATAAAGTGATAAACATTCAATCAAGTGATTCAAGTCAAGTGTTCATACATCAAAATTCATAACAATATCATTCAACAAAACACTTGACTTGACTCTCATTCATGATTTATCATTGATCATTCATAATCTTCATCATCTTCATCTTCATCTTCTTCTTCATCTTCATCGTCAAGAATTGGAAGATCTTCACCAACATATTCAGCACCAGCAGTAGCAGACTCTCCTTCATCAACAAAGCCTTCTGTTGCTTCAGCTTCAAGGGTGAAGCATTCAAGATCTTCATCATCAAATATTGTACCTGGTTCTTCCTCAATCCATGGCTCTAGATCGTCAAAATTTTCCAAGCTGATAGGATCGAACTGAGATGTGTGCTTCCTTGCTAATTCTTTTTTTAATTCTCTATGTTAAATAAGAGAAAATTTGTTAGTAACTTAGTATGTAATTTCATATAAATATATTGTAGATAACATTTAAAGATGAAGCTATATTACCTTTGTTTCAACCTCATATTGTATCGAACAAAGACAAGGTCATTCAACCTTTTATGTTCGAGCCTATTCCTTTTTTTGCTATGGATATGTTGGAATACACTCCAGTTCCTTTCGCATCCACTAGCACTGCATGTCTGGCTGAGGACTTTGATTGCAAAACGTGCTAGGTTTGGAGCATCAAACCCATACCTATTCCACCACAAGTCTAAACAAAAATATAACAAATCAATATGAAAGTTTTAAAAGAATCAAATGTAACAAATGCAAAGTAAATTAAAAATTTCTATGTATTTACCTGGACGCATCGTTGTCCTCGCTCGAACGGCGGCAGGTAGTCCCATGTTCTGAAAACAACTATCACATAAATCCAATTCAGTGTGCACATCATCTTGTTCTTTAGAATCTTCTACTAACACATTAATACAATCTAACAAACCATGCATGACTTCTCTGTCCTTCTTAAATGTAGGAGAAAATCTAATTGCAGGATTTAGATAAAAAGCTGCTGCATGAAGAGGTTGATGAAGCTGTCCAGTCCATCTTTTATCTATAATCTTTCATATGGGCATATACAACTATCATATAACTTTTTCTTTGCTGCATGAAGAGGTTGATGAAGCTGCATGAAGAGGTTGATGAAGCTGTCCGGTACGGGTGCCGGTACGGGTACGGGTACGGACCATTTTCAAAAACCTTGGGTACGGGGGTACGGCCGTACACACACACACATATATGTCAAAAAATGCAGAAAAATAACATATTTGCACATATCTATATCAAAAATCACAAACAAAATAACATATTGTCATATTCATAAATACATTCTCATTCTCCTCAGTCTCAC